>CACRWH010006525.1:0-15684 GCA_902655005.2 Marronus borbonicus | reverse complement strand
ATGCTAAGTTGGAACACAGAAAATCACCAGTGATGGGTAAGGTAAGGAAAGCGACCGAGCCTAGATACACTCCTGTTTATTCGTCTCAGAAGAAGGGGGTCGTGTTGTTTACTGGTTTCCTCGAGAGTCGATCAAACACGAGTCTGTCTGGTCGTTTTGAAAATGTAGTAATTTATCCTATCTTGCCCAACACTGAGGACAACAATATAAAAATATGCAACAAAAATATAAGGTAGTTACGTATTTACAATAGCTCAGCATTTTAAAAAGTCACTGCATTGATTATAAAACTCAATCAATGCTATACTGATATGTATTCCTTGAGTTTTGCTAATAGTTCGTATTTAGTGGAAAATAGTAAAACTCACTATTTATAACAATATACGAAAAAATTAATATAATAGAATGAGGACGTTAATATAAGAAGACAAAATAAGTTGCCTTATGTATAAAATAATTAATTAGAACAGAGACAAAGGAGAAATTCTACAAAAGCTATTATTCCAGAACAAACAGATTGAAGAAGTTGTGATTGCATGAAGGAATGTTTTTTGGCCCGATAGAACAAAAGACAAAAATGATAAATTTTGTACAATCAGAATAGTCTAAAGTAGTTCTAGTACTAACAACCATAATAAAGTGATAAAATAAATAAAAATGCAAATAACTAAAATGTACATTTTTTACATACCGTTGAAGCTCATTTTAAAATAAATACGAATTCGGATTCGAATGGATGAACAGAAGTGATACGTTATAATGGACTATGTATTTGAGGGAGAAAAACTGAAGAGGCCTAGCAGGAAAATTAATAGACATAAACACTGTAAAAACAATAGCTCCTTCATTAGCGTGTAATTCTTTCTATATATTATTCGCAACAGGATAATGTTAATCAAAATGAGAAAGCATTTGGAATCTTAATTTATTTATGCGCTTCTATTTTTGTTGCTTATCAAAAAAAAACATTTTTTATTTGCATGGTTTTCAGTACTCTTCGGTAAATCCGCATGCAATAAAATAATTTAATATCTTCTATTCATTTATTAATGAATTAATAACGAATGTCTTGGATAGTATGTTTACATATATGCATATGTGCATGTGCAATAACAATTCTATTCCCCGTTGAAACAGGAACATTTACGTAACACATTCCTGAACCATCATCCTAACCTTTCTTTATAGTATCATGAGCGTCGTACCACGTTTTGTCCAAGTTGCACTTCGCAATATAGAAACTTTTGTAGAACTGCTACATTTCTCTCTGCACAATATCAAAATCGCACGTATTAATTTTCTTCGATTTTCCTTGTTTTTCTTTTAAATAAACCATTCTGAACGATTTTTTGGACTGTCCCGTATAGTACAGTAGATATTGTTAGCAAGTTCTAACAATATCTACTGTTTCAGTGCTTCAATAATTTCATGCATTATCAACATCGTCTTCTATCGCATCATTACTTTCACTTATCGACCCCAAATATATCATTTCTTGGATTTTCCTTGGTATTTCATGGTCTCCACAAATTTTTTTTTGTAAATTTAGATATTTGCACTTTGCGACAACTGTCATTCAACTACATCCTATTTATTACCTTCTTATATGTGTTGATTTGTACAAATTAGTTGATTGAGGGAAAGGCATGCAAATATTTAAAATTCCATTAGAAACTTCTTTAATACAGTTACAGGTACCTATATATTATCTGTTAAATTTAAAATGTTTACTTTAGAGTAATAAAGTTTAAATTGTAAACGATGGATAATACTAAACGAAACATTATTACTTCTCTATTTAAGAAAATTCAGTTTCTACAAACATGGCCTATTTACATAATTTCTCGGTACCAGGTAGTAGATAATTAATCATACTATATAATGTAAAGGTTACTGTTAACATAAAATTTATCGTATTATTGTACAATTTGTTAATATGAAATGGATTAATGAATTCGTCCATTAGTATCGAAACTTCTTAATACTATGCAAACAACTGGTAGACAAAGGTTTGTACCAAATATCGAATTAAACATTTACCGCATCGTATAGCAGGAACATTTGTACCAAATCAACAAGGTGGTGAAGTATAATAAGTTGCATATACAGTCAGGAGTTTAAAAGTACGGAAAAACGTTGGAATTAATAGCATTAGTAAAAAACCTAATGTGATTTAGTAAACAAAACGTTCTGTCTGATGCTCGTATCATTATATCATCAGAAGAACATAAATATTTATTATTTAACAGCGCAAAATCTTCATGTGTTATAATACAAAGACTCTATATCTTAATTTTTAGATATCAACAATGTTTCTACTTATAAACATAACATTGCATATAATGTAATCTGTAAGAAACACTAACACTGTTTGCTTCGACGGCACTATATGCAATGGATCGTCATTTAGGGCGTTAATAAAAGAGACAGCGGCACAGGAAATATCACCCAGGATATGTCACTATAAATAGATTGAATAATAAAATAATTTGTGCATTGAAACAATTCTTAACAATCTTGCGTTGCATCCGGAATTTAGAGCGTGGAACTTTATAAAGGGTTTTAGCTCTTAGGATGAATTATTGAAAATGTTAATGGTGCCACAAATATACATATATATATACAGGAGTTTTCATGGAAGTAACTAGTTAGAAGTTTTCGGGCTTAACGAAATAATTTGGAGTGACATAGTTCAGTCGAAGGAGAACAACAAACAGAAGTGCATTGTTTGGTATTCGACAATCAAGTACATTATGAAATTTACGATCAACATTTGACGCAACAAAAATACTTGGAAATACTTAGAAAGGGTGCTATTGAAAATGTCATTGGGATGTTACGTACTAACATAAGAAATACATGATGGCATTAGTTAGATGATGCATCGCCGCCCATCCTACCTTACAAGTGCATTAGCAACATACATAACGTTTTGATGATTGATTTGACTTCTCTTGACTATTATCTTGGGTGGTATTAAGAATCAAGTCTATGCAGCCGCGGTCACTACTAAGCAAGATCTATTAATTCCTGCGAGGAGAGCTTTCAGAGAATTAGACCCAGCCGAAGGGCGAAAAGTACAAGAGGCGCTATGAGATGTCGAATAATAAAATGCCCGGAGGAAAATGGACGTCATATTGAGCAATTCTTGTGATTTTTTATTTTATTGTTTAATTTTATGTTTGTCTTTTTAGTTTTGTGCAGATAGAATTACTGTTGGGCACGTTTAAATATTTTTTGATATATCAGTAATTTTTAGACGCCTGATGATATGATATGAACAGACCGTTTTACTACGTTTTGCTGAAACAATGTTAGTATTTGGTAATTTTAAAACGAGACATCTCTGGTACTTAAAGCAAGTGAAAATAAGTCAATTATACAACGGCGTAATTGTCAAAATTTTCAAAGATGTCGTAATACCTTAGAAATAGTTGAAGATAAGTACCAGGTGTACAAGCATGAAATGCGGATTCAGACAACAGATGGTGCACCAATGCAGTTTGCAACTCACCGAGCAATTGGGCGTTAGTCAACAAGCTGTTTTCAATCTGCTACGGGAGATGGGAAAGATTCAGAAGACTGGTACATGGGTACCACATGAGTTGAACGACAGGCAAATAGAAAAGCGCAAAAACACATGTGACATTTTGCTCGCTCGGTACGAAAGGAAGTCGTTTTTGCATCGTATAGTTACAGGGGATGAAAAGTGGATTTATTTTGAGAATCCCCAGTGCAAAAAATCATGGGTAGATCCAGGCGCAGCATCCACATTGACCGCAAGACCGAATCGCTTTGGCAGAAAGACGATGTTCCGTGCTAAAACCTGGGGAAACGGTTGATACTAAACGTTATCAACAATTGACCGATTTGCAGTGTTCGCTGCTTGAAAAAAGGCCAGAGTACCGAACGAGGAAACACTATGTAATTTTTCTTTATGACAATGCTCCATCACATACGGCAAAACCGGTTCACGACACGTTGGAAGCACTCAGCTGGGAAGATCTACTACATGCGGTTGACTCACCAGGCTTACTTGGCTCCTTCCGATTACCACTTGTTTGCATCGATGGGTCGCGCACTTGCAGAGCAGCGCTTTGGTTCGTACGAAGACGTGAAGAAATGGGTCGATGAATGGTCGCAGCAAAAGGGGAAGATAGAGACAAAGAGTTATTGCATACCCTAAATTTTTAAAGGTGAAGAGTTTCGTTATGCTCGAAATCTTCCAACTAGCCACATCCGTTGAAAACCCTACATATATATTCGTACTATAACTTCTTCAAATGTTATTTACAGTTAAGTGCTTCTATTTAAAAGATTATAATTCCATGTTTTTAAGATAACATTTTGCACATCACTGCGTTAATAGCTTCTCAGAATTTATTGCTATAAATATGTATATAGAGGATACACGATAAAATAGTTTAAATCAGATATGTATGTAGACCTTTTGTGCAGAATTCGTCGGTGGAATTACCATTATATTTAACTCAAGTTTTTTGGTGGTGACTTTTTTTCTAAATTAATAGAATAAAGTGAAAACATAATCTTATTTATAAATCTATTATTACGGCTTGTTAAGAAAAGGGGGAAAAAGTTATATTTTGAAGAAGTCAATAAACTTGTTGTTCTGTTAATTTACAAGTACTAGGCGCTACCACCAAGAATTGAGTTAAATCTCTTCAAAAAACGGCTAAGAAACTCTCATCATTTAGATTATTATTAATGGTTATGGTATTTTTAAGCTCAGACTCGAAGAACACTAATGCAATTTTCTTTATGTGCAACTTTTAACGGTGAGTGTAATTAAAATTGTTTTCTTTTTCTTTGTATACCTTCAACTGAGACTATCAATTAATATGTTTCAAGGGGAAACGTTTTACGACAAAGTTAAACCGTAGCTCGCCCATTCGACACATGTCATGCAGCATTAAACATAGGTAGGTTTTATTAAGCATTATTGCAATTAACAGACACTGAATATCTGTACTCTTCTTCACATTAACATTTATACAAGCATACGCTCGGATGTCTATCAAACTAACAATAAATAGTGATTTAGAGTTAATTCAATTCAATGTACAGGGCAGTCCCAGATTAATTTAAATATCCACGTCACGACTAGAATACTAGTGGTCTTTATTGATTTAAATAAATGCAAAGAAAGTTTAGAGAAACATTAGGGGCATATGTTACGAAATGATGAAATATATTTTTTCAATGCAATTAAATCACGATTGCATGTAAGTGATTCATTTTCCATGTTTTTATTTCGTATTAGATATGGATATTGCAATAAGTATAGAGCTAAAGAATAACATCCTGTTGTTAAATGAGCGAGGTTTTACAATTATTGGTATAGCCTTCTAAGGACATCTATTTATATATTTTAGGACATTTTCCTGCCTCTTTTTAGTTCACATGCAATTGTTAGAAATCAGTTTCGTACGAAAAAAGAAGCACATTCACAATTTTAACTCTGAAAATACCAACAGATAAATAAAATAGGCTATAGGTAATAGGTATGTTGTATTTTATCATTTTCGTTAACTGCTGAAGTGTTTTATATTACTTACTAAAATAGCTAAAAGTAATTATCGAAAATATACCTAACTATATATCAGTGTAAAGGCAATTTAAGTGGACGAATAAAAGTATGGCTATCTACTTAGAATAAAAAAGGTGAAAGCGGTTGCGGAAATTTTAAACGCCCTGTGTTTTTGTGAATAATTTGGCAATATACGCCCTCGTTACTACGTAGGTACAGAAAACATCTTTGGCAGTTTTCACGTTAAATTCCGTCCACAAACTAGTGGCGCATCCGGTATAATTACTTTTTTGATATTACTGCCTTCACTCACAGATGCAGTCAACATTATTCTGAGAACTGGGGTTTTACTCTATTTACAATGACTTTACTTTAACTATATTATATTGTAATAAAGAAGGTTGTCAGGGGAACGAAATGAATTAAAAATATAGAGGGGGTTTTAATTTAAAATCTATACTAAACTTGCTAGCAAATTCTACAAATAAAACTGTTAAATATAGCAAGTTATAGATAGACAAAATCCACATGATCTGATTTTTCTTGAAGAAATAAGACATCAGGTAGACATGTTCACAGCATTCGATGACAATTAAAAGGTTTTCGGAGAGATTATTAAACATTCAAAAGCGAATTTACAAAATATACCATGCTATGAAATAGTTATTTCACCAACTCTGAAACTCACACTTAACATTCCATAGGTAATTCGCTAAATTCTACTAATGGATTACACGCATCGGTGTATTGATAGCCAGCAGCAAATAGATCACATTTTAAGTATACTTATCATATCTCAAGGAAATGGAGATGGAAACCAAAATTAGTACAAAATATTTTATTTATGTTAGTAATAATTGCATTTTAACACTACACTGTTACGATTTAATTACATAACCTTGATAATTTGTTAATACATTGAATGTACGGCTATCTACGAGGCTATAGTAGAATTATAAGTAAATAGAACTTGGCGATTCAGCAAAACAATGCTTGTTGTTGTCGCATTTATGTAATGTAATACCGGAACTACTACTTAAATCAAACGATGGGACATCAGAATCAACGGGAGAAAATAGTAGTAGAACATTCTCGAAGACGTTCGTTAACTCGTTTTGGTTCTATTTACTTATTTGTGTTCGAAAGTGTTTGTCGATTTGCATATTAATGAAGTCTTAAAGCAGTAACCGTACGTGTAGATTTCATATAAAAATGCAATTAAACGAGGTCAAAACCCGCAGTTTATAACGAGCTAGAACTACTGCCTCTGCTTGTGACTTTAACTTTATTGTATGTATTGTATTGTACATATAAAGTAATGCCAGTTTTTATGCAGAAATCACGTGAACAGATATAAATGTCACCTGGATAGATAATTTGTTTTTCCGACGTGCTGTACATAGGTATATGCGTGAATAAATTGAAAGAGTCCCTGATTTAATTCAGGGAAATCGCTTTTATTGTTCTAGAACCTTTCTGAATGAAAAAAATTCGTTACATGGTTAGTCATGCAATGTAAAGGCTACTTGTTTGGCAAAAATCCTTGAAAAATTGTTACTTTTACAAGTGATACCTTTTAAGTTCTTACAAAAACAATCAAAGAAAAAGAAATCATACAAATTGTTCTAGTGTTTCTCCATTAATATTTATATACTTTTGCATGCGGTCAAAGTGATTATTAACACATTTTTTCCACTCTAAAGGTGGTATGGTATTTGAAGATTTTAACAGCTCCTTGAGGTAATAACATTCGCTGTCTACGCATTTTTCTGGAGCAAAAATAAGCCCCTGGATTATAAAGCAGGCGAATATGGGCAATATGGCATTAAATCGATAACTGTTTAATGTGCTATATGAGCTGGCATTGTCACGATGAAGGACGATTGTCGATTGTTTTTCTTGATTCCATCGATGACTTCTTGAAAACAGATTGTTGTATACCATCCAGCATTAGCTGTTCTTCAATCCTTCATAGCTATGCTGGCAACATGTTCAGTACATCGAAGGAAGTAAGCAATCATTTTACTGGAAGTATCTAATGAATGAACAACTTTTATTGGATTCCGCTCATCTGGAAACACCCAAGCAGTTAATTATTGATTAGTATCCAACTGTTACGAATATATTTAAGTTTTGTCGCCTGCTACGATGTTGTATACGGATTTTGAAGTTTTCCCGTTGAATTTTATTTATGCGGAATCTATCAGGAACAAATCTTTGTCATACGTAAATGTTCATGCAAAATTGGATACACTGCAATCTTTGCTATATTTAAGGGTGCCACCATCTCACGAGCAATCATATTCACACAGCTTCGATGTTTTTTGGAATAATAATCAGTTTTGGTCGACGTTCACGAATTTCGTCATTGGCGAAAGCACGACCACGACGAAATTCTAAACCAGATGCAAGTCTTTTCCGACGCTGCTTCGTTACCAAAAATTGAACAAAGCGATTCATGGCATTGTTGTTATGTTAGGCCTAACTATTCCTCTTGTGTGGTATTTAAAGATTATACTTCTTAATTAACATCATTCAGGAATCTGCTAACTATAAAAATAAACAAATCTTTTCCTATAGTATCATTTATGTAGAAATGTTACGATCTTAACCGGTAATACAATTTGGAAAATAACCATTAGAGATCACGAAATTATATATCCGCGAGTTTACTCAGATGCTAAAGAGTGTTGATGATAATTGATACTTATGCAGGTTATACAATCAAAATTCCCCGTTGATCGATTTGCCGTTTTCAAAGAATTTCTGGCTAACAATAGCAACGATTTTTTTAGAGGAAGTAGGGGAATTTTAGTGAATTGTTGTTAATGAATTGTGAATACAAATGCAACACAAATAAAATAGCTTATTTGTCTGGTAATCTTCCAAAAATAATGTTGAAAACCATAAATGACACGTAATGATATGTTCAAATTTACGTTTTTCATAAGATTGTAAACATATGCATAATAAAAAAAAATTATTTATAAAATGAAAACTAAATTTTAGCTTAGTTAGTCCTTCTATAAATGGAAAAGGCTAAAGGAAGCTGTTTATATGCTAATCCAGAGTGTGCAACGATGTTTTATTTATGATTAAAGTGACATGAATCATACTACGTGAACACTTATCATCTATGTGTAGTTTGCTTTTGGAAAATTTTAAACCGAAAGCATTAAAGTAAATGTCGGAATCACCTTCATGAGCTTTTGCGTACCATTTACAAGAATTTTAGATATGGCAATATTGCAAAAACGTATTATGTTATTTAACAATTCGAGATCAACTCGTTGCTAGGCAACGAGTTGTTCTTTTCTTATCTTTACCTACATTAGTAATCGTTGTTATTTCTCGACTTTATCGAACTTTGTTCGTATCGATTACTTATGACGGGTCTCTTAAATTTACCGATTTTTGGTAGAACTTGTCTACCTTTAGGACGGCTTTGGCGAAAACTATGCAAAATTGACGTCAACTTTAATATTATGTAAATTTAGCAACATTTATCACCTTGTTTGCCGTAAATGCATAACAAATCGTCCAATAATTTAAATCCCATTGCCTTTTGTCAAAACAGTTCGCTCTGTGGATTTTGGCCTATCTGTCGTGTTAGCTATTGTTGGCGCAAAGTTCTAATGTTTCCGGTTATACAAGGGCACTTCGTGGTGTGAATACATTACAAAAAAAAAATTACTAGAAGTTTATCTTACATGGTCTATGCGCAGGCTACTGTAAAAACAAGAACGTAAAGTGCGGGATATAATAACAAGTAATAAGAATAATTTATGCTTTTTGATTTTATATTTGTCAGCTCGCTAATTGTTAAAATTACGTTGACTATAGCAACGAGCTCTTTGGATCAACTTGGTGTCGCAGGAAACAATTTAGCGCTCTTTTCTAACCAACTGTGCATAACAACAAAAACTTTGTTGCTGTACTTTGTTTCTACGTACTATTTCTTAATCTAAAGTATGACTTATGTTGTCGTCATTTCCAGCGACACTGAAAATCTCATTTGAAATATACCGGTATCGTCAAAAATTAGTTCACAAACATATGGGTTTGGCGACAACATTATATTTGCTTTTATTGCTACAGCGCCCTCGACATCTTTTTGTTCCTTACACCATCAGCACATTTAAATAAATTATGGTGGTATATAGTGTTTATTTGCACCTATTTAAATTGTGATAAACAGTAGGTGCTGTCTTCAAAATATTTTTCACCCATACATCAGCACAAAGTATCTTTTCATTTTCGTATTTGAGCCAGTCAGTGTTGCCAGCTCGCTATAATTTCTACTCCAGCTTTTAAATTTCCTCAGCCACAAACAATTACCATAATTGTAGATCTGTAGTTCAGTGAACAAGAATTTGGAAACAAAATCGTTTTATTCGTCATTCTGATTGTGAGCTTATAACGCTTTCTTACAC
This sequence comes from Marronus borbonicus, assembly GCA_902655005.2. Classification (NCBI taxonomy): domain Eukaryota; kingdom Metazoa; phylum Arthropoda; class Insecta; order Coleoptera; family Scarabaeidae; genus Marronus; species Marronus borbonicus. The sequence goes on along the minus strand of CACRWH010006525.1, from coordinate 5,703 downwards.
GACGCTTGATTTTTGAATTCTTTATTTGTCAAGAAATCATATTAATAATTGTATATGTCATCCAGACAACGTATGTAAATGCTTATATGGCTCCTATATAATTTTGTAATATTGCAAATTTACATGGTTCGTAATTTTCATGCGCATAATTCTCCGCAGAATTATGCGTCATGTTGAACAGCCTGTAGATATATATAAACCATGCAATAGAAACGCTAAGGCAAGAAGGTAGTTATTTTATTTCAGATATTATGAAGTGTATCACTGTAATATTTGATAATTCCATATAAGTCATGGTCCGTGTTATACCAGCTGGATCTACTAATTGACCAAAACAAATTCGTTTGATATCACGGTTTGAGATTTTTCACCATTTCTTTTCTGCACATGGAAGTATAATGTCCCCTACTTTAAGTTGATGTGTACATTTTAAATTAAGGGGATAATACTTATAAACGATGAAAACCAACTGTGTTGCTAAACAATGGAACCAGCCGCATTGCTAGAAATGTGTTAGAGAAATAAATAACTATTATAGATTCTCATGCCTATTGTACAATTAATCAATGATTTATTTGTGCCCATGTAAACATATTGGTACATATGAACGTAGAACAAAATTATGCTCTTTTCAATCTAGGGTTTTTAATTTAATATAGATATAACTTAATTAAGTCGTTATAAGTAATATAAATAATGTAATAGAGTTGTAATAAAGCTGGAGGAAAACAAACATTAGTGTTTTATCAGCAAAGCCGTAACATTAAATCTATTGTCTCATTAAACAAATATCTTATGATTATAGATTTAAAGCGATTATCTCAAAATCTAAAAAGGTACTTGAGATTTATGTAGCAATCAATTTTAATCCATCGTTATTACAAAACGTCTAGTAATTTTTAATTAGAAAGTAGCTTATTTATTTGTATAAAGTGTATTAAACTGTTCTGAAAATTTCTAGTCCTTTTTTCCTAGTTACTGCTGCGCGTTATCTATTAGCTTTCACGTCTTTAGAAGAAACATTTGAGAGTCATTACATGCAATTAGGTAGTTATCTTGAGTTGTATTATAATCTGTTGTATTGTAACATTTTATACTAGTCATTTGGCATTGGTACATTAAATTTGATATACGTATAGAGCGTGTCCGCCTAGTGCGTGGACGGAAGATAATTCCTCTCCTAAGCAAATTTAAAGGAAAGGGTCTCATATAAAAAATATTAGGAGACAAATGCTGCATAACACAAAATTATATGCAAGTATTCATGGTATTCAGATTCCGCTGCGCACGATACGAAGTTTGATTTTCATACCGGAATACCCGGTGGTATATTATTACGTTATTGGATGTATCTCCTCAATTCATGTCAACTTTCTTCAATGTTCCCTATACCCATCTATCTTAGTTTTTGAAAATCCGAAATTTTTGTGAAATGTCTTGCAGATTAGAGCTGTGATTCACATTTTATTCGATTACGTATTTATTGAACTGTCCGACAATATATCGAAGATTGTTTTAAATCAGTCAGGTTCTACGAGAAGGTAATTGATATCGTTGCCATGTTTTTCAAATTCTCTTTAAACGGAACACCTGTGTGTTTGCAGATTCTAGTAGAAAAGCTCTTCTAAAATTTCTTCGTAAACATTACCCTACGCCCTTGTCCGGTAAAGTAAATATGAAGTCATTCAGATAAGCTTTTCGAGTGATATGATGAAATACCATAAAACGTGTAAACGATTATCTTTTTTGATACAATCGATCATTTGCACCAAGTAACCATCATTTTCCTGTATACATTGTCTAGTAAGTTAACTAGCACATGTAAGTAATAAATAGCGAAAATAAGTAGACAAATTGCTGATTAGAAACGAATTTTATTTAAACCGTCGCACGATAAGTATTTTAAGCAGTGAAAAAATATTAAAAAGAATATTCTGAAAGTTTAAAAAATTTCGCAATTTAATTAAATGTTTATGAAAAAACTGCCCGGGTGAATTTCTCCAGGCAATGCATTGCGTGGACATTACATAAATAATACTGCTGAGAAACCAGTCAATTTTCAGTCAAATACAATGAATCGTATTATAGTCTGTATGAAGCAAAATGGATATAAACATTTTATGCATAAATTAAATCTTGCCATTTTTATTAACTTTAGAGAAACAATAACAAGTTATAGCACTTCGTCGCAGGACTTTAGCAAGAGACTTATTTGCATTTGTTCGCATTTAATTTACTAAAGAACGACGCCGAGGTATGTTTACAAAAAATATTTTATAACAATTTTTTTATGTGATCACGGGAAACATACAGGATGTTTCGTTTAGAAGAATTGAAATAGCATGAATCAGCCATAGCAATGACTTCGATTGCTATTTTGTGGCTGGTATAAAAAGAATTCTTCGATGTACTGCCTGAAACTTAAAAAAATATCCAATTTAATAACATTTGAATCATGTAACGAATTTAAGATATCGATGTCTAAAATTGTAATAATATACAGGATATTACATTTAAGAAACCAAATTTGTATGGTACACTGTGGGAACTGAACATCTTTTATACTTGGATGTAATTTTATATTGTGCAACATTTGTCTTCGAAAATTTTTTAATTTAAAAGCTCATTCTCTAAATTGTTCTCAGGAAAGGAATTACCTTCCATCTGTCCCTCCATACGCTAGGACCGCACGTTCTACAGCTAATAGTTTCATTTCTTCGAATCTTTTTACAAAAGTCGATTACTAGGATTATCAGGTAGTGAGATTCACATATTTTGTATTTTATGACCAAGTAAATTAAAAATTATTTTTTTTTATATATAATTATAAAGGAAAATTCAAAAACAACTTCAAATTGTTTCGAGTAGATCATCTTTTATTCAAATATAAATTGCTGATATTCAACGTGTAACCTTACTCACAGTTTGTTAAATTTGGAAAAAAATGAGTACAATAGCTTTCTTCGCAGAGTAAAAGTAAAAAAAAAAAATTAATGTGGTCAGAATCAATTTAGTGGTTGGATTTCAGATCACATCTCACTAGTTTGTGATAACTCTGCGAACAAGCCTAATATCAAGGAACTTTGTAAAGTTTTCTGTTATAATTTCTTATTCCTGTTACAGTACATCCATAATTAACTGTTGTTTCTACAATTTTAGGAAGAACCGGAAGCAGTGCTGTAGGTAAAAAATGTAAAGTTTATTTAGTATTTTAGTGATTTAGTATTCGTAGAAAGACATTTTTACATTAATTAACTTTAGGTCTATTTTTACTCTTAACATTCTATTTAATTTGCTTAAGCATATAAAAATAATCTTGTATTGATGATCAAATAATTAATTGTAGGTAAAGCTACAGGCAATCAAACGTGACTTGAATGAGTATGTTGTTTACCACACGCAACTGATGTGTACATAACGTTTTCAACATATCAACGTGAAAAATGTATCGTTGAAACAATGTACCATACAATTATATCTATCAGAATTGTTTTTGGAATTTATTTAGTTCGGATTATCTACTGCATAAAATGCAAGTTATGTACTTGTTTGTGTATGCGTAGTAAACGGCCAAACAAAAGAGTCTGCTAATTGCTACATTCACTAGCTGCATTTATTGACAGTTTTGCACATGATATTTTCAATTTAAAAGCGAATCAACCCATTTCCCACTCTTTTTTCTTTCTCTTTTCCTCATTCTTAAGTTAGCGCAAAGTAGTAGACGATTAAATATGTGCACTGTTTTTCTGCTTACCGTACAGATAATATAAATTGTTAAATCACATAAATAATCCGAATATTGTCAGACGTTGCTGAATGAGATAGTAGTTATGTATGTATGAACTTTGTGAACTACGCTTACTGTTTACAGATCAGTAGATTTTTTATAAGTGTCACATATACATTTTCACTGTTCGCATTTATTTTACCGCGAATTCGTAATGATTCGTATAGAGTTCATTTTCCTTTTCTTGTAACATCTTAATGTTACACACGATGATTTTATTTCAAAATTATATTGCGGGAGTCACATGTCGTAGGAATGTACTGTAGGCGCTACTATATTAACGTTGTGAATGATAGATACGATAATAATGAGAAATGAAACATCTTGATGCAGATAAATACGCAAGTTGAGAAGTTCTTATAAAGACGCCGAGGCTGATGTTTTTTATTGAATAAATATATTAAATTATTGTTCTTGAAATAAGTTTTATATAATAAATTATCATTAAATAGTATATAAACAAAAAAATTGAAAATCTTACCTCGGGGATCTATTCTGGACCAACAGCCTTGTTTTTTAACGGCCTCAATTGCCGGCTCTGTAGCGTACCCCATCTCGTGAACTTATAATATTCTCTTTCTCAATGGTGTTAATTGCAAACTAATTATTATACGCCAAAGTATGTAACTAGTGGCAATTAAATTAGGAATTAGTTCGTTCTCGTTTAGTATTAGTAAAAGCAGACTGGAGTTAGTAGGAATATGTCTCTTCGCGAAAACGCACTGACTGAGTAAGTTAAAAGCGCGCTACTCCCAGCGCAACAGGTGTATGTTCACTGGCGTGATGGATTTCTTAGATAGGTATTATAGACACCCAGTGCCAATCTACGAGTCGGCAATTATATATATGTGGATTGCTGATTAGCTTAATTTATCTAGTACTATTTGAATATTTAAAATTATCGTTATCAAGGACTTACGTTTTTTACTAAATGAAAACAATGTACTCTTCGTTAAGATAAATGCTGTACTTTATGATAATTATAGTTGCATCTGGGCATGTAATTCTCAGTTAGATGGCTGTAAAATGCGTATTCTTCCGGATACATTTATTTCCGCCAATTCGTTTTCTATAATTAAGTTACTAAAATGTCCAAAACTTGAAATTTTCAAGTCAAGTTTATAACGTTTACACATCATGAAATGAAGTACCCTCTTAATACGAGTTTAGATCTCATACTCGATCTGGAAAAAAGCTTAATGATTATATGCGGCGTTATCCTTAAATGTAGGTGTTAGATAAAAGTTTTTTCATTTTTTGAAATGTTAGACTTTGGATTTATAAAACCGTCAAAAATGAAAGTCATTATTAATGCTATATTAAACATCATTGTTGTAAGTGTGTGTAAGTAAGTTATCTTGATCTTTTGTCGATACATTATGTACTTCTTGTAGCTCCCAAATTCCCAATGCAATGCAAATAGGAGATGTTTGGGTCCTTACTGGAAATTAGCCAAACGCACTGCTGATGTCGCTTGTATATTTCGTGAAGTTTAAGATGTTGTCTCCATTTCTATCGACGAATTATAATTCGTGACGAAAAGTCGTAATACAAACAAATCAATGGTTAATCCGTGGCCAATCTGCTGTCAAGCCCAAAGCTTTTGAGCAGAGGTGATGTTGGGTGTTTGGTGGAATTAGATGGTGTTACCTATTCGAATTGGTACCAGAAGGTAGGGCATAAACTTAGAAGTACACCACGAGCAATTGGGTCGAGTGTATAGAAGGAAACCCCGCATTAGTAAACAGAATTTGATGTGGAGTAGCCACCACATACGGCTTACAGTTCGAATTTACCGCCATCTTTTTAGGTCTCAATGAGGTTCATAAAGCATGCCGTGAATTTTTCGTCTCCAAACCAACGGAATAGTATACCAGGTGTGTCGGTAATTCCTTTCCGGTTTTTCCGGCAGATGT
>CACRWH010006524.1:0-15701 GCA_902655005.2 Marronus borbonicus | reverse complement strand
AAAAAGTTTCCAATTTGTTGCCAACTTTTACAGACACACAGTATATAAATGGCTTAGGATCGTATAAAAAAAATGACAAATTTAAATTGAAAAAGGTAACGATTTGTCCTCAAAATAAAAGTTGCTCATGTAACTACCAAGATAGAAAAAGTGAACGATATACAGGTACATAAGACACTAACCTTTTCAGCTTGCCCAACTGTACGGGGAAATCCATCTAAAAGAAAGCCGTTTTTACATTCCGGCTTGTCTAAATTACTATCTATCAAGCTGACTACCAATTCGTCGCTCACCAGTTTTCCTTCGTCCATAACTTTCTTAATCCTTGTCCCCAAAGGCGAACCGGAACCAACTTCTGACCTTAACATATCGCCGGTAGATAGATGGCAAACACAAAAACGTTGTTTCAGCAGGGGCGCCTATAATTAAAGAAAATAGCACCTATCGTTTATGAATTTCTCGTTGAAAAGTTACCTGCGTTCCTTTTCCCGAACCAGGAGGTCCTAATAACACCGCATTGATACCCTTAACCTCATCCTCTTGAAATGCAACCTTTGGCAAGGTGACCGATGGCATCTTTGATTGAAGTGCTTCGAATTTGTGAATTGAATAAATCGGAAACTACTCTTACAGTGAAGGTTTGTTGGATACACAAACTTAATTTAAATATCGGTAAATTGGACAAGATATGTCGTCGTGTCGGGTCAAGTTCTTAACTGTCATCTGGGGAAAACACGCAAGTGGCCCATGGCAAAATTAAACATTGTGAGCCGGGGGAATTTCAAAATTTGCTATGTTTTATATTGGCGTTCAAATTCTCTATAATGCGTTTTACATGATTTTATTAATATATTTGGAGGTAAACATTATTATTCATTTATACTGTACTTTTGTGGTGATCCCCCATCAGTAATATATATTTCACTGCCTGTCCCATCGGTACATATATATGCAACCCATCATACACCGCAGTTCGGCGTGTAGCAGGGAAAATAGCGTAAGGGGCTTAAATTCAATTTTTTTTTCTTTACTATACAGGCTGTTTCAAAAATAACTCGTTATCTGCAAAGGGTGATTAAATATTCGAATGGAAGCAAAATATTCTAATAATCGTAGAAGGTCTACACGTTGGGTTTCTTGCAAAATTTTAACAACATAATGCGTAAACTTTGCACGAATTTCCGTAACCAGGGAAAGGTTTCAATATTAAACATGTGATTAATTGCGTTTTAAGGTACTATTTTTCCCTGATGTATTTCATTTTTAGATTCCTTGCAATTACTTGGAAGCTGAAGTTATATCAGAAACACGGGAAAGGTGAATTTATTTAACATGCTAAAAATAAAATTGGTAGAAATAAAACACACATTACGAAAATAACTAAAGTATGCATTTATGCTGTGTAAAATTTAGAGCCGGAACAAATACGCAAGATAAATCATTGCTCGGCTACTTTCGAGTACTCTCTCGATTCTATGGTCAAAGGTAGAATGGCGGATGACATAGCTAGAGCTGGATTAGCTACCGCTATTATATTATCACCGCTGGCAGCTATAACTTGTACTTTTGGAGACAGCTTGTTGGTATCGTCTATATCGGTTTGATGCTCTTCTAAGGCGCTCTGTAAAACGTTAAAAAATTATTAGCACCCCTATTATCTCGCATTCATTTTACCTGGCATATGCTTTCGGTTCCGTAAGAATCTTGATCTTGCATGGAAACCTGAAACGGTACATTACGGACATGGCGCGTAAATTTTATTCAAATCTCTTCGAACGCCTTACCTGACAAGGAGAACTCGAATTGCTATACGAGAAATGCGAATCCATTTCATCATCTGTCACTAGCGAGGAACTTCGCCCAGTAGATTCTCTAAAATAAATTGTTTATATTTAGAACGGCAGAGAAAGGTAAAGACGGGAAAAGGAATTAATACCGTGATTGGTGCGATTTGGAATGATGGTGAAACAATGCATTCAGATGAGGTCTAGAAGTAATTAAATCATCAGAATTCTTATCCTAAAAACATATATGTTAAGATCATATCGTTCGATGTATCAAGTTGCTCTTTAACTATTTTGGCCGTACGAGCATTTGAAATAATAGGAGAAAGCGATAAAAAGCATCTTACCTTTACAAGACTATGCGAGCAATACTAAGCGGTAAGTACATTACCCGAGAACAAGATAGATGTATAGAATCCATCGTCTGGGAAACAGCAATACAATTATAATAGACAAATTCATGGAAGGCTACGTCAGCGACAGCTACACAATACTGCTACATATTGAATAATAAGCTTAAACCACCTACTGCGTGGACGGAGGGTGATTCTTTCCTGAGCAATTAAGAGAAAAAGTTTTAGAAGAAAAAAAATCGAAGACAAGCATACTTTAACGCATTATTTGTCTCGGTGTTTTTTATTTGAAAACCTTTTCTCTGCATTATTCAGGGAAAGAATTATCTTCCACCCAGGCACTAGGAGTAGTTATATCTACAGGGTAAATCAAGAGTTTGGCAAAGTCTATTTACTCTTGGCTAAAAAGATATTTCTGAAATGTATTTTTGAAAATCAATTTACTTGATCCACTCTGTAGATAATCACCTGTAAACTTAAAAATATTTTAAATTACTCTTTGATAATGTTAGACTAGCATCATACGTACGTGTATATGTATAATTTTTTTAAGCAATAGGCAGCAAGCGGCATGCTTATTGTTAAAACTATGGCACAACTTAAAGCTAAATAAAAAAAATTAAATGAGAGATGGAGAAAAATTCGAGAGGTGAACGTAGAGGTAGAAAAAGTGATAAAAGGAAAAGCGGTAATCTCCGTTATTAATCGCTCGCATTTAGAAATTAATCTGTTAGGTTGAGTCTTGCTGATGAACGCTCGCTTTTATCGACTGGCTAACCTGCCTCTTCGTTCCTTGTTCTTCCATTTCACCAACTTCCGTATCCAATTTGTGCCTTTTCGACGGCGGCAAGCCGGCGTCCACATCGATCAGGGGAATCCGCGAGTTCGAATTCTTCCCGGAGCAAATAACGTCTAAAACTTCTCTATCTTGAGACGAATTCTTATGAACATAGACCGATGTGTACCTACGAGAAGACCTAAGCGTTAAATTTGAATACATCGCCGACGTACGTACGTGCGATAAACTTTACGTACTGCACTTTAGAATAATGACATCCGGAATCTTTAACGACTTGCCTAGCTAAAGGGAATAGTTCGTCGCGACGAGTTAAAAGAGTAGGAACAAATCGACAAATTTGAGCTGCCGCTTCGTTTACTGATACTTCGTGTAGCGTTAGAGGTTTTTCCGGTCGTCTTTTGCAATCGAATCTTCCATAAATCGCCGCGTAACGTCTTATTTCATCCATTCTCCTTGGATCTGTATCGGACATCGACATAACGAGCTAGAAAATAGGGAAGAATAAGATTTTCGTATTTAAATTTTTGCATGTAATATTGATGGGACCATCTAATGTTTGACGGAAAAACGCCCTTGAAACCTGTTTATTTTTTAAAAGAACGCCTGTATATTACAGAACCTGGTAGAGTAGCTCTTTTAGACATTCCTTTATTAACACCTTTGTCTCCTTTTTTTTATTAATTTAAATATTATGTTATTTAGATATACATTAAAATTAATGCGTAAAAATGCGCAGAACCCCCGAATAATTTTTATTTGAATTATTTTTCTCTTTATTACCAATTATTTAAAAATAAAGCGGAAGTGATAACATCTGTATTAGAATAGCAGCAACAATTACGTTTATATGAATTTTTATTCAAGTAAATAGGTTTCATGAGAATTCATACAATGATCGCTAATCGGCTTTTTCCGTTAATCCATAGATGGCGCCATCGATGTTGCTTATTAAATTAAATTTAAATATAAAAATATTTATTAAATATCTTTAAAAAAACGAAGGAAAGATAAAGCTTAAAATAAGGTACTTACTTCTAATTCCTTGCACATCTTTTTCTTTGCGTTGTACGGTTTAGGTTCGAACTGAGGTAGATGCTTACTAAGGCGTTCCGCTGCGGCTGCTAATTTGCAAATTTGGGATTCGGGTAAAGTAGGTGTAACATGCGACGTTCCTGAAGCTCCTGCCGTATTCCCAGGACTAGAACTAGACGACGGCGGACATGACGTCGTATCCAACGGGGAATAGGGTCTGCGTTGTTTGATTTTAATTAATTAGACGATAAACAGATGTGTACTTCGTACAAATATAACGTAGATACCTTATTCTATTGCTTATCGATAGCCCGGGACTCGTAATGGGGGGCAAGGATTCGGCTGGAGCCGGCGAATATACACCTCTGTTGGAATCCGAGCATTCGACACCATAATGGCTTCCGCTTACTCTGGGGCTAGAAAGTTCGATTTCGAAATCCTCGCCCGGGATGAGAGGTAGTTTGAACTTTGAGGTATTAGTCACCCATTCTTGCAACGATTTTTGCAATCTCCTAACATGTAAAGGTTTTGAAGCCATTCCGACAAGAGACATTATCTCTAAAAATTCTTCTTCACCGGCGTCGCATAACTGCTGCACGTCGTCGCCGCCCATTTCTAAAAGGGTGTCGTAGTAATAGAGCAAGGATGCGTTTTGCATTACTCGATATAATTGAAGTTCCGCTAAATTGCTCGGGAACGTCGTTGGAAACACTAGGACAAGAAGAAGTTGAATAATTACGTAATGCCCTGAAAAGTTTTTGGGGAAATTCCTGCATCGTTTCAATTTTGAGACCTTCAAATCGATGTGAAAATAAATTTATTGGTACCAAAAATCTCTAACGATCAAGGATTAAAGTCCAGAAAAAACAATTTGTAGGAAGTAATGAAAATCGCCAGTTAATTTCAAGAATTTACTTTACTTTTACCAAAGCATTAACATTCATAATGTCATCTGTATCAAGACATACAATCATCGAAAGGTGAAATATTTAAATATGAAAGTCCTTTGATTAATATTCCCGAGGAGACGGATAAACAGAAAGAGAGAAAATAGGATTTTGAGAGAAAATTTGGAAAATAAAGAAAGCGCAAAATTTAACATTCAAAGGGGTACCGAGCAGGATATTGTAGAAAATAAATATAATTTCATAATACACGCAGAGGATGGATTAACCATAAATAATTTTAGCAAAATTTTTGTAAAAATTCTTAATACGAACATAAAAATTAGATGTTGGCAAGGTATGAGGTGTAGATTGCGAGAATGACACTTATATTTTACCCATTAAACTGACAGGTGAAAATAAAATGTTATTGTGTTAATTATGTTTACCTTACTTATGAGTGAGGAAGTCTTTTGCTCTTTTTTAATTAACAAGAATTTAGAATGTATAAGTAGCGCATGGCTGTTTTAAGAGCGTAAAAGAATGCAGAGCAAAGAAATCAATAAAGTGCAGGTCAGGGATAGCCGATAGGGGATAGGTAATCCATGGGAAAAACTTGAATTTTCTTTCCATCCGCCGTCCACCATGTACCGAATAAGCGCACCCCTTTTTCTCATTAGAAAAGAGAAAAAACTTAGTATTCTTAGGATAGGAAAAAAGTCAACATCTGGTAATTTTTTACATCTTCTACTGGATTAAACGTATACACGTAGGTCGAGAAACAGAACGAGTCTATCGTGTGAACTTGAGAAAAAATACGGCACAATCGCAGCTATTTAATATGCAAGAACACGATATGTCAACATGACCAGAGGGGCTTGACGTATTCACGTACAATAGGCACCCACTAAGAAAAAACGGCCAGGTACATCTTTGTCGACGATAATTTTTCTTCTCGTCCTTAACCCTTTCTTCCTCATATTCTCACACTACTTCCACTTTTGATGATGTGCTTTTTTGTATTAAAAAAAAAGAAACAAAAAAGAAATGGAAGAAAGAATCACCGTAAAAAATTATTCGCTTCGCTTATTGACCCAGGTAACGAAGAGAGAGGGGAGTTTGGTAGGCAATGGGGTCATGGCGTGGTGTCTGACGAGAGGTATATTTTTTTTTGCAAGGAGGAGCTTAACGTAGTTTAGCGCCCACTTGCGGAAATATCTGTTACTTAACATTTAATTACTGTAAAATTGGAATATTCCCCATTATAACTTGCTACAACTTAACTTAATTATATTATTATAATATTAAAAAAAAATCCATCGATGATTGTGATTGTTTTTAATTTTTTGATTTCCATCTCAGAAAATGATTTTTGCAAAATGGGCAAAGATTCGACAAAAGCTGCCATCAGAATTCATCATTGTTTAAGACAATTGTTTATTATTTGTGATACCACCGTTTCAGGCTTGCAAGATATTCTCTGCATAATCAAGTAATGTCAGTGTTTTGTAATTTTATTTGCCTTCGGCCCTGCTACAGTTTTGTTAAAATTTTATATCTCCTTTTAAATTTATCCAACCCTACCGTCCTTGTATTGTGCCCAATTTTGTAGCAAGCTCCAAAACCTTTTGATTAAATATAGACCTGGATACTTGCAAATTCGCGTCTCTCAATATTCTAAACCACTGCCATAATGAGGGATCTAATTTAACTTATTCCTCTTATTTCAACCGCATATGTTGATAATATGTTGGTTGATATCCCATATTTTTCAACAATTTCTTATCGAAGTTCGACTATAATTTCTCTTTGTAACATCTGTTGTTCGTTATCTTATTATCATCGTCCTTTGTAATATTTCATTTTATTAATGACACCAACCCCGAAAAATTTTAGGTATTTTTCAGCAATTTCTTCTTTTTAAAAGCATTTTCTACATCTTCCTCTGTAGTTACCTTTGAGGTGCGTATATATCTTGTAAATTAAACCCTTACACTATTTTCACCAATTGGAGTGGAATATGCCACTATATTGGTTGCATCCAGCCAAAGGACTGCGGGATTCCCCGCTTATGAACAGTTTACCCGAAATTCGATTTACTGTTAGAGAACTTTAAATGAAAGGACTTTGACTTACAAAAGTTGAAATAAGCAAGTTGTTCAAGCAACCCTCGATGTTTTAAAATTGCTCGGCGGCCGGTTATACAATTTCGGCGCGTAATAATTTGGCGAATAGCTAGCGTTGATGGAGTATTACGTAGTCAGTTTTATGACTTGTGCCATAGCTGTGGAGGTGGGAGTTGTTTTTAGAGTAGAGAGCATTTCAAGTGCACCAAAATATATGCTGATAGCAAGATGTACCACAATGCAAATTGCGCAACTGTTTAACTGCCTGTTTCTATAGTAGAAATGTCTTTCGGGTGATGTGGTGTAGTTAATATTTTACTTGACGTTTCGCTGACCATGCTGTCAGCTTCTTCAGAAGATTTCTAAAGACTGCTGTTGTTGTCTTTTGCTCCTCGTTATATATCCTATTCTTCATAACCGTTCTGCTTTGCTGATCCATAACCGTTCCGTTCTGCTGAATCGCGTCGTTCGTTGTATGACACAGCAGTCTTTAGAAATCTTCTGAAGAAGCTGACAGCATGGTCAGCGAAACGTCAAGTAAAATATTAACTACGCGACATCACCCGAAAGACATTTCTACTATGGATTACGGTCGTGAAAGCCTACACTCAACTTGCTTGTTTCTATTTTAAGAATACTACCGTCGCCTTTTGTTCATTTCTTCCACATGATGTCTGTATAGATAGATGGAAATTTAAGAAGTGCACCGTACATCGTTTATCTTTTAGGAGATGTTGTAATTGTTGCAATTGTTGTATTTTTAATTGGAGTATTGCTTACAAACCATTCGTTTGCTTCCGTTAACGCGATTTCTGCTTTATTTAGAGGTGTTTCTTGCGTCTTGTTAGAATGGAAATAGATTCACTATTGCTGACATCTTAGATGTTTTCGTTTCTGTATCCATACTGGTTGTTACTGAATACTGAAGAAGCTTAATAACATTTTTTTGAGTGCTATCTCAAAGATTTTAGAGAAGATCGGGACTTCGGTTGATCGCCTTTTTTCGTAGTTCTTTTTTTTCGTAAGACGTGCTGTTGTCGACACAATTTCAGCAGGTTCAAAATATATGTAATGCGATGCTTATTGTTTTTGCTCTTGTAGTATTTGAGCATATCTTGAGTTGGGCCAGGAACCGTGTTTGTTAATTTCTTACCAATTGTAGCAAAACAATCATTTATTTAATTTGCATCCAAGTTAATGCAGCCTGTGTATTCTTTGCTTTTTTTGTTTCTTGATTTATCACCTTCCATATGTCTTGCATCTTATTATCGCTACGTATTTTCAGTTTTCTCGGATCACTTCTATTCCATATTATTTTTTCGGCGTGTTCATCTTCATTACTTCTAGCTTTGAGTGCCGTGTAAAAAATGTCGTTTTCCTCATTTTTATAATTTTGGTAAGTTGCGATCTAATTTTTTTTTAGGCAATACCGTATGGAAGAAATTTTGTAAACATCTCCAAGTTGTTTGCTGAAAGTACAAGACTTCAAATAGTGAGCTGGTTTCCGGCGACATCCTTTTGTTTCCTAGGCTTAAAATTTCGGTCTAAGGACAAAGATTTTCATCGAATAATCGCCTATTTTGCAAAACAAGATGCCAGCTACTATTTGCATGGATTAAAGAAACGAAAGCATCGCTGGAAAAAGCGTATAGACCTGTGTTGAGTAATAAAACTGAATCTGACGTGTATTTCGACTTATAGAAGTTCGATTTATGGAAGTTCCACTGTATTGTATAATAGGCATAAAAAAAGATAGTTGTATAGTTACAGAAAAGTGTGACTAAGTTAATTATAGCAAATATAATCAATTTGGACAAATTTTTAATCACACGACACAACGTCGAATCGCGACTTGAGATTTTTATTTCGTTCTGATAGAAACAGAATGAGAAAAAGAGAAAATCGAAAGCGAAAAAATCCTATTACATTTTAAAACAACCGCTCGCGTTTTTTCTTCCTTGGGCTTTTTTCTTATTCTCCTTCTTTTCCTCCTTTTTTTTTGCTTTCCGAGTGACCAATTTTAGGAATCCGCTTTATATAGAATAGCCAGCTCTTTTTTACTTTATATTTCGCGGTCCCTCAAAAGAAAATATAATTACGATTTAACTGGTTCGTTCTCGGAACCGAAGAATCGAGAGAGCGTAAAAAAGGCAGACCGAATATTATATAATTATTCCGATATTAAATATCTCATGTTTATATATTAAAATTTCTATTGTAATACGAGTAAGTATCTATATATTTTTTTTTTCATTGAGAGGACGATGACTAATATAATACAAATAAATAGAAAAATTCGATCGTAAGTATCGTTACCTAAGTACGGTAATTTTTTTTTGTCTATCGCAAAAAAGTAATGGTAACCGAACGGTTGCCTTGAAAGCAATCGGCAATCGACTGAGCTACCCTGTATACGTTTGTCTAGTATACACACGGTAGTACTTTTAAAACTTGGAAACGGATAATCCCTCCTTTGCTTTTGGTTTTCAGGTAATCTCCTTTTTTTTCATCCATTCTCGAACGAGCTATTTACGAGGGTAGATAATTTAAGGGTACGTCCCTCCTCTTACCACCAAAGTCGGCCAATCCCTTAGCTAGAAATTTTCAGACTACAATAGATCTTTGCTAAAACGCGGGGTGGCGAAACCCACCCGTATATATATAAAGGAAAAATGGGAGGGGTGACTTAGGGGTACCATGATGGATGTAGGTAAGGGTTCTTTTCTCGTCGAATGACGTTTTTAAATTTCACGCGGACAACATGCACGTACAGAGAATAATTCATCTGAAGAAGAAAAAAAAATTACTTCACTCGTTCACAAGTAAGAAATATATTCTTCACGGCCATACAATTAATAGCTTATATTCTCCTCAGACATAAGATCACATTCGCCATATTTCAATATTCTAAGTATTAAAAGTACTTTAGAAACAAAATTCTTTTCCATGTTATGAAACAATTTAAGTGGCACCATATATGCTATAAACTTTTTATTAAATAATGCAAAAATGTATAATTACTTATTTATGAAATAAACATTAAAAGACCTGCTTTTACATGCTTTATATGAGGCTTCACCACTTTAAACAAACAAAAAATTTGGACCAATTGTTATTAGAATTAACTTGGAAATTTGTAATAACATTTTCAATTTTGAAAGATAACCACCGCCTACTTCTATGCATTGCTGCAATCTGTTCCTAAATCTAAGCACAACGCGAATCTTTGCGAATTCTCTCTTTGAGTTCAAGGCGTGTTTGGGGACGGATCGAGTATACTCTGTACTTTAGGAATCCCCACAGAAAAGAATCCGAAACGGTAAGGCCGGGCAATCTTGCTGCACCGAACTTTGATACGAAGCGGTTCGGTAACAAGAGCTATTTAATTCTACTGAAAGTTATCAAAATATACTTGAAAATTTTTAACATTCATCATTTTAAAGTAGTTCTTTCCCAAAGATATTGATTTTATACAATTTCAAGCGTGGTTGAAGCCGTCTCTGAGGAAATCAGTTGAGTGCTTTTTAGCAATGGTATATTAAATTTCAACATGATCGATATTCCTTAAAAGACGAATTTCGCGCTCCTAACCCAAAAACTCCAATTATCGAGAAGAATACTGCAAGTTACTGCCAGAAGCAGCAAGGTGTGAAAGTAATTGACACCATTTTACATAAACATTTGATAATACGTAAGCTTCGTGTAAATTCACCATAATTTGACTCCAGTTTAAAAAAGCGCCGGGTGGCATGGTGCAGAATAGCACTGGATCGCTCGGACACAACTGATACTGCTATGATCCCGAAAGAAAGCTGCAGTCAGCAATTTGAATCTTTGAGAACAGATCGGCTCCGATAAAGTTGTTCGTGAAAAAAGCAGAAACAAAAAGATGTGCACTACAGCGTATTGCCTCAAGTTCAATGATATGTTCGCGAAAAACAGGGAAGAATTATATTACACCAAGATAGCTTTCGGACGTACATTGCGCTGAATAACCAAAAAATATAATGCTAAGATAGCTTAGCTTCCGCATGGTATTGATGGAATAATTCACGGAAAACGCAATAAAAGGAGAGAGAAAAAAATACACTAACACACGGATATGTTTCTGCCTACCCGGCGTCATCAGCGTGGTTTCGAGAGTATTTTTCATATCTCTACCTTCTATCGCTGTTGCCTCACAGTTAACACCACAACTTTCAAAACGATAGAAGGGATTGAAGGTAGAGATATGAAAAATACTCTCGGAACCACGCTGACGACGCCTGGTAGGCAGAAACATGTCCGTGTGTCAGTGCATTTTTTTCTCTCTCCTTTTATTGCGTTTTCCGTGAATTATTCCATCAATACCATGAGGAAGCTAAGCTATTTTAGCATTATATTTTTTGGTTATTGTTTCTAGGCATTTTCTGATGTGTACTGCGTTAAAAGAATAAGTTACGGGATTTACGTTTTATATCGACCAACGAAGGATTTAACGCATTTAAAAATGAAATAAGTAACCCAACGCGGGAAGATTTGGAAAATGTTTAGTTTTCACTGATGCAAAAATGTATTAATTGTGGAGGGTAACTCTGAAAAGCAATCATTTGATCTGTGATTAACGAGCTACAAAAATTGATTGAATTTATGCCTAAAAATTCAAATATTCGCTTTTGGTCGTTATGAAGTTTCTAGAAAAAAAAAGACCGAGCAGACAAATGTTGTCTGCTACACAATATTAAAATATTTATGCTTTATTTTATTTTAATCTGTCAGTTTCCTGAGTAAAGCTGCAGCTATCACCAAAGAAAAACCAAGAAGGTGATCTGGTTCACCATTCTACTGTAGCCCTTCGTTTTTAACATGAAACATGAACCCACAATTCTGTTATTTACGTTTACCTCTTCTTCTTGCTAATGGCTGATTACCCAATAATTAAAATATTTATTAATTAATAAATAGCCAATTATCATTAATATTCCGATCCGTTCTTTTCCACTTAAACGTATCATTATTAAAAGAAATGCTTTAAACGTATCTAAGTGGCCAGTAGTTAGTTACCTAAAAAATAAGCAACAATAACTTTGCATTGTTGAGTTGTTATTTTAATTAAACAACAATAAAAAGCGAATTTGGTATTTTATACAACGAATTTTTTCACGTCAAATGGAGAAAAATACGTAAACCAACTTTGGGAGTAAGTGCAAGTAAAACGGTTTTAGAATGACAAAATTGCACGATACAGGAATTTCCGCCAAAATTTACTAAAAATACTTTTAAGTTTCCAAAGAGAAAATGATAGAAATTATAAAAATGTCCGTTTTAAAACTTGTCCGTTTATGGCTAGTAGCATCTCGTGGGATAGCCAGTCGATACTTAAAACAAGGAGTGTAGTACAAGAGTACAGTGGCGAAGAAGCCTGCTATGAAATCACTCAAACCAGTCTCAGATGAAAAACTGTCTCGAGCTTTTTACGAGTAGGTTTTTAGGCAACGGCGAACTTGTTATGGAGTGAAGCTATTCACGTTTTTTACCCTCGGATTTTTGGTCGTACATGCGACTAGCAAGAAAAAATTGTGCTATGCTTAAATGAAAATAAAATTAAACACTACGACGAGATAAACCGTAAAATTCTGGACGTAAGAAGCAACATCTCTCGTTGTTATTGTTGAAATTATATTAATAATTAATCATTACACCCTAGTACACCTTTCTATATATCGAACATATATAAACAACAAAATTACATACAATGCGTGCTTATTCAAAGCTTCGTCTACTACTCGGACAGTTATTGCTTGTCTAATTGCAGGGAAGATCTGTATTGAATAGGAGCATTTTATTCGTTGCTTCTTTTTATTGCGATCGAAATCATTAATAGATCCTTTTAAAGAAGAAGAAAATTATTCTTTATTTTTCAAGTCAATTAGGCTTTTTTTATAGTAACGATCAACGAAATATTAAGTTGCTAAAGAAATAGTTACTGCACCACTTTGTTCGCATCTAGATGTACCGACCTGTGTTGTTGTAATTCTTGCTCATAATCTTCTTGGGCGCCGACGGCGAAGACGCACTCCTCTGAAGTGAAGACGCTGAAGGTGACGGCACCATAGAAACGCAAACTTTCGGGGAATGCCTTGCACTGTTACAATTAGTCGGCGTTACGGAAGATACGGATGATGGTCCTGTACTGGAAGCACGCACTTCCTCCGAGTTATTGGCGCCGCTTTCCATGTCACTAACCATGAATACCGCCTTGAGGAACACCAGATAACGATAAGGTTACAGCGATAGCCCGCAATTGTTTAAAAACGACGGCGTCTAGCGTATTTTCGAGTGTTCTATTTTAGACGCTTCTTTTGATCAATGCATGTACATTTAGATGTGCACAAATATACGTCTCCGAAAGGGTTGAGTACGGATTAATCGCCCCAATGTCCACCGTCGCCGTCAAACTGCAGCAAAATGTTTTGTTTTTCCCCTACGTAGACGTACGCTACCCCACTTTTCAATGCACAACCCCCACTACAAGAGCAGTCTCTGTGTAGGTCAGCGGAGAAGGCAAATATGTATGTTTAAAGTGAATTAATTTCAGACCGTATCGTATAACAAATACTTTATTAGTGTACTTAAATTACGCGAAGGAACAATAAATAATTATCGATATGGTTGATGTTGTCGTGTCTTCGCCAGTGCGCGCATTTATATTGAGCGTTACGTATGTAAATTGAAGTCGCTTGTGTTGAGATTTTTCTGCGTTTATTTAATTTTTGCTCCTTATAAGTTATTTTCATCGATTTATATCTATAAAATCTAACGCTGTAAAGAGATTCACAATTAAACGCAAGTTTTGCACTTGTACTTGCATCCACGTAGTTTTTGATGTTAGTATTGTTTGGTCACCTTGGCAACAGTAAATAAAATACATTAACATTACCGTTCTTCAATATTGATTCAAATTTCTTTAATTTCTTTGTTTTGATTTTAATTTGAAGCTGACATATGTGTGCTTGTTGCTTGTTAATTTGACAAATGTTTCGGTTATACTTATTACATAACTCTTCCTTACTTAGGCTTGAAATTTTGAATCAACAGTCTAAAAATCGTTAATGTATGTAAGTTTTGTTTATCGTTATCACGGCAACCAAACTATATTAATACCAGGAATCATTTAAATGCAATTTCCAATTGCAAGTCTCGCCCTTCACTGAAAGTAACTACCAGGGCTATACATTTTGAATCAACAATAATAATAATAATAACAATACTAACACGAGAGACGTCATAGGCATGTGCTTCATATTTGCATTACTTGAAAATGAATCATGATTCCTTTTACATTTTTTGAGTTTTATTTATCCAATCGTAAGCAAGTAGTGTTCTTTGAAGGTGCTTACTCAGAGCCCTTTATCTCTGATGGGACTTCCCCAAGGAAGTAACCTGGGACCCTTTTTGTTCTTATTATTTTTTAGTGACATTGTGAAGGTTGTTGAATAGTCAACAGGCTTACTTTATGCAGATAATTGCAAATTTTATCTACGAAATACTCGATTGGTGTCAACTTAGCAAACTTTCTCTAAATGTTGATAAGTGCGCGATTGTTAGTTTTACCAGAAAAAAAAAAACCCTGCTTCTTTAATTATCAACTAAATAGTTTTTCTTACTCGCAAGGATTCTGTAAAGGACCTTGGAGTTGTCTTTTCGATCTTTTGAACATATACAGATACACTTACATATATCAATTATCTTGTTATATAATGCATTAGTAAGATCCAAGATGGAATTTGCATCCTCTCCCTGCGTGAAAAAGGATAATAATCTTCTAGGCTACCTTTGTTACAGAAAGTATACTCAAAATTCACCCTATCAATCATATTTTAACATTCGCAAAGTTTTAGTTGCCGCTGCTTGTAAATAAACGTAAGGTTAGCATTATATATGTGCTGTCTAATTAATAATTAGTCAAAATTATTTATTGCCAATAACTAAAGTTTCGTGAAATAGAAATCTTTGGAGCATCGAGATATATCCTCCAGAAATGAAATATGTTTCAATCGGCAGTGATTGGATATAATTTGACTTGAATTTTCTAAGATTTCAACGTTTCCAACTTTCTCAATCTGGCTTCCCTCTGACATTTTTCTTTTACTTTCTTGGGATTGTACAATGCTCTGTGATTGGATATACGCTGCCGTTCAGAGGAGTTCGGTCGGTTATTAAAAAACATGAAAAGGTTAGAGAAACTAAAAACAAAATACAATTTTATTGTATGTACAGGTAAAAAGGACAAAAATAAATAAATAAAAAGTTATTCTGGCCTAATATAACATACTGAACATTATATTTTTTTTTTCATCGAAAAAGTCTCGTTTGCTGTTAATCACCGCTCGAACTATTCTAGGCATTCTTTCGATAAGTTTTGTTAAAACGGATTGTGGAATATTAATCCATTCATGTTGCAGAATATTCCGTAAATGTTCTTGTGAAGTTGGGCATATTTTTCGGATCCTCCTGTCCAGTTCATCCCACAACAACTCTATAGGGTTCAAATCTGGGCTTTGTGGGGGCCATGTCATTACTTTCAGGGTGTGCTGTTCTTCTTGATCCTTTAGATAGTTCTTACGCACTAACGCAGTGGGTTTGGGTCGTTGTCAAGCATGAATGTAAAGTTACGGCCTATTATACGCAATCCTGATGGCACTGCATGATTCTGGAGTATTGCAAAATAATTTTCCTTCCTC
>CACRWH010006523.1:0-15706 GCA_902655005.2 Marronus borbonicus | reverse complement strand
ATGTGTATTATTTAATGGGTTCATTAAACACACACAGATCTTTGTGAATTATATATAACCTTTGCTATAGTTAACCCCCTCATAGCGAACACTTCCCTGGAATGAACAATGGTTTATATCCCACAGTTATCCGTTACTGCGAGGATTCACTATAGTCGACTAATGGCATACAGAGAATAATTCGACTTCCTCGTACAGTG
Source organism: Marronus borbonicus (assembly GCA_902655005.2). Lineage (NCBI taxonomy): Eukaryota > Metazoa > Arthropoda > Insecta > Coleoptera > Scarabaeidae > Marronus > Marronus borbonicus. Next base: position 15,506 of record CACRWH010006523.1, on the reverse strand, counting down.
CGATAAAAATACACGAGGAAATCGAATCGCTGTCTGCGACCTTCTCTTTACGTCTTCACTCGCCGCCACTGCATACAAAATGTACACCTCCGTTCAGTGAAGTTCGGTCATACAATAAAAATCTATAATATCACACTTGTATACAATTATTAATACATAAAATTAGAAAAATATTATGCATACACTCTTTTCTAAGGGACTAAAGCCGTAAATTATTATGTAAAGTAGAAATATTGCGACGACCACAATAAAGTCCCTTTTATTATCATTCCAAGAATTTCTCGGAAGTACCGATCTTTTGAAACGGGTCGTTTGGGGATTATTAACGAACAATACATTTAGGAAATATACCGCAGTATCACTCTTGTTTATTTATCACGGGCGTAAAGATATAAATTTGCTTCATTTTACTGTTAAACGTATGTTGGTGTGCATCTGTCGTTTTTGCGCGAAAGTTTTAAGAAAATTTACTTCAAAATGGCACGTGGCAAACCTACCAGTGTACCAGTGTTTGAAGAAGGATATTCGGGGAGACAAATTGCTGAAAAAATAAATATGAGAAGTTCAACAGTAAATGACATCATAAAGCGATATCGGACAACTGGAACTATAGAAAATCCTGTTCGTCCTGGAGCATCTAGGAAAACAACAAAAGCTGAAGATTTGAGAATTGTATTATTAAGCAAACGCAATAGAAAATTAACAGCGCCACAAATAGCAGCCGAAGTCAATCGCGGCCGTGAAGAACAAGTTTCGGCGAGTACGGTAAAACGTCGACTTCAACAAGCGGACCGTCACGGACGCAAAATCGACAAAATCGACGAGTTTATGTCCGAAGATCTAAAACCAAAAAGTGATCCCGAACTGCATTGTGCCTACAGTGAAGCAAGGACGTAGTTCTGTGTTAGTGTGGGGATGTTTCTCCTTTGCTGGGACGGGAGCTTTATGGAGAGTGCAGGGTGTAATGAGGAAGGAAAATTATTTTGCAATACTCCAGAATCATGCAGTGCCATCAGGATTGCGTACAATAGGCCGTAACTTTACATTCATGCATGACAACGACCCAAAACACACTGCGTTAGTGTGTAAGAACTATCTAAAGGAGCAAGAAGAACAGCACACCCTGAAAGTAATGGCCGCCACAAAGCCCAGATTTGAACCCGATAGAGTTGTTGTGGGATGAACTGGACAGGAGGATCCGAAAAATATGCCCAACTTCACAAGAATATTTGCGGAATATTCTGCAACATGAGTGGATTAATATTCCACAATCCATTTTAACAAAACTTATCGAAAGAATGCCTAGAATAGTTCGAGCGGTGATTAACAGCAAAGGAGGTTTTTTCGATGAAAAAAAAAAATAATGTTCAGTATGTTATATTAGGCCAGAATAACTTTTTATTTATTTATTTTTGTCTTTTTTCCTGTACATACAATAAAATTGCATTTTGTTTTTAGTTTCGTTTGTTTCTGTAACCTTTTCATGTTTTTTACCAACCGATCGAACTTCTCTGAACGGCAGTGTACAACAGATGCTTTGTACTTGCTCCTAAATTATATCTATAAAGCAACTAATTTGGAGAAAATTTGTGAGAGGTGTTTTCTTTGATTTGAACAGAGCATTCGATATTGTTCACTATCAGCCCCTGTTGGATAAACTAGGTATGGCGTTCGGAGTGTTGTCAAAAAATTATTTCAATGTTTTCTAACTAACTGCAGGAGTTAAGATGAGTACGCGGTGTTGCACAGGACTCCATTTTCGCTCCAACTCTCTTCCTATTGTACGTCAACAATTTAAATCCGTCAATGAATCCCCTATATGCTTTCATCATCATTGACATCAGTGTTATTGTTCTGCGTTCAAGTATTGAGGAGGTGTCGTATGAATTGTCGGACGTGGTGAGGAGTTGCACAGAGAGCATTTTGGGACAGCAATCCTTGTATTTTAGAAATAAAAACAATTTACACTGAGAACTATAACAAGTTTATTTAATATAATAAAACCAAAACTAAGTGGCTGTGATTCTTGTAAATTATTACCAATAATCCAAATCTGTTTGGAAGTTTTCTCTATTTGTTAGTAGTTATTTTCCTTCAAAAGTTCAAAACGTGATTTTCCCTCAAAAATTCAATTTTTTCAAATGTGACTGGGGCAGTCTTTGTCGATTTATTTTTCCTAAATTTTTAAAGTCCACTTAAAAATAAAAGCACAGAGTTAAAAAAATAATGATAGTTCCGCTCGACTGCATACTGATATTATTTTAATATTTTAGCAGATTCAAGACTATCCACTTAACTGGTATAACTCGGTTTGCACAAGAAGTGTACATATAACAACATCTAAGTTTGCGTAATAGTACCCACGTATGTATATCAAACTACAAACTAACGTTTAGATTAACTTTACAGTTTGCATAATCTTTCATTTTCATTATATCATTTAAAATTCAACAAACCTAAAAATTATTTGCGATATTAGATATGCTACTAGTTACTTGAACATTTTATCAAATAAATAATGATTATGGCTTTGATAGTTAAAAATATTTCTTTTGAAATACCATTTTTTATCAACTGTTCGCGTATACAATCCAAAATACACACACAATGTGTTTGTTAAATAAAACTTTTCAGGATATCACACTGAAAACAATTAAAAAAGTACATAAATTTGACTGAATTTGTGCTTCTATCTATGGAGCAGAATTGCATTGAAATTTCATCAAACGTTTCTTTGAGCAACTTTGCCTTTAACAAATATACCATCGCTAATTTGAGCATATTTTCCAGGTACCTCGACGCCATTAATAACCTCGATTTAAACAAAATTAGGGAAAGAAGAATCGCCAAAGATTTCCTCGCTTTTTTCCAAAGCTACGTAATTAGTTCTGAAGGCTCTTTTTCATGGTTCGAGCCATCAGCTGAGAGCGATTTCCGTGAATGCCCGGGCGATTTTGGTCTGAACTGGGATGGGCGCGGCTTCAAGACGATACTCGATCTGATGATGCGAAAGTTCCCCAATACATCCACACCTTTACCTATAGACGATAAGATTATACTCAACAAGGAAGTCCAGAAAATCGTTTGGGACAGCAAGGACGATGGCGTCATTGTTAAATGTACCGATGGTTCTTGGTACCACGGGGAACAGGTGATTTTCACTCCATCACTAGGGGTGCTGAAGGAAAGGCACAGTTCTATGTTCGAACCCCAATTGCCGATGCGGAAGCAAGTTGCTATCGAGAAGTTGGGGATTGGTGCCGTTATGAAGATCATGCTGTTGTTCGATACAACATGGTGGCCTAGTACTTTCACCGGTGCTAGTTTGGTGTGGTCATTCGAGCATAGGGATGTTGATTTTTATAAATTTACAAAGGTGAGTTCCGTAACAGACATTCCAGTAAGTTTCTTCTGCAATTTTCAAAAAGAAGAATATCCCCAGATACTTTGTTTAGTACCTACTGACAGCAGTGTTACTCATCTCTTTTATACCTTCAGCTCGGCAAAGTATGGATTTTCGACGCCTCAGGACTATTCCCGGTAGCAAACAACCCCAATGTTCTTTCGTTTTGGTTTACCGGTGCTTCTATTCCCATCATAGAGCAATTGGACCAAGTAGAGGTTTCGGAAGGAGTAAATTTCCTTCTGGAAAAGTTCATAAAACCGATCTACAACAACATGACCTATCCCATTTCGTTCGTAAAGTAAGTAATTGAGATTAATCACCAAAGAGACAAGGATAATTGGTATTTCTCTTGGTTTTTAGATCCCAATGGTATACTAATCCACATTTTCGCGGAACCTACTCATATCAAACAACGGCATCCAGACGATTAAATGCCAACGCTGTCCTTGCAAGACCCTTACGGAATAGAAACGGGAAAATTACTTTGGTGTTCGCGGGCGAAGCTACGCATCCTTACTATTACTCCACGGTTCATGGAGCTATTGAAACTGGTTATAGAGAAGCGGATAGGGTGCTAAAAATTCTCAAACGAAGACAACGATAGTTATACTTTATAAAATAAATTTTTCGCGTCTTCGTACGAGAGAATATCGTCTTTCTAATAGTCTAATAGTAATAAATGAATGTAAATGAAAGCTGTTTTAGATTTTTTTTGTGTTTTCTAACACATTTTAAATCACACCTTACCAACTAATTAATTAGTCATAACTAAACGTTCCCCAATTTCCACGAGCTTCACAGGCGTCAGTATGGAAGTGGTGTTATTCATAATAATTGCGCAAGCGATCTTATTGCACTAGTAACGCATCCAGTATGTGTTATTTATACATGCAACGCTGCTATAATATGTACTATTCTTATTTTTCGTATGTTTATGCATATTGCTTTAATAGCAGAAAACCAAATGTACATTTCATTCTTCCAGATTAGAATAAATCTGTCTACTCCATCGCATAGTCTAATATGCGAAGCATAAATTTGTGCATTTCACCCAATATCGCACTACAATGTAGTTATCGAATTCTTATCTAGACTGATGATCGTGAGTCTGCACAATTCGTAGTGTTTAACGACTACTTCGACGATTCACACTTACGAAATTGTAATAGTTAGTAATTGATGTGATGTTGTACGATTAATACGGCAGGATGTGTTCGACTACTCAAATATTGTTACTCTCGTTAATATGTTCGGTTAGTACAATAAGTGGATTGAATATTTTAGGAATCTTCGAGATTCCGGCGAAAAGTTGGCATATTTTAGGGCACCAATTGCTCCTGGGTTTAGCGAAGAGAGGTTACAATGTGACTTTATTAAGCTCGTTTCCGGTGGAGCAGAAAATTGCAAACTATACCCATGTATATATCGATGGTACGGTCGATTACAAAGAAAGTAAGCATTAATTTTTTGTCTTGCACAAAGAGTTTATTGATTTGAAGTATCCATAAGGATAACAGAATTGGGTCAAAATAAAGTATGTAAAGTAATAAAAAAAAAAAGTTAAAGTAAAGTCCACCACCTCCACTAAACTAAAAGTAAGTACAAACATTTAGAAAGAACATGTAATGAAAACTGTAAGTAATGGATTAGTAAATAGCGTCCTCTAAAGGATCGGCATTTTCTAATCAGAAAGTTGTTTACATTCTACTTGAATGACGCTGTGGTTTTTAGGCAATCAGGTAGCTTGCTAAACATTTTTTGCCCAGTCAGTCTCGTACATGGTGAGTATAATGTTGATGATGCTGCTGCTAATTGGAAGATTATTTGTCTTTGTGTATGTACTGAGCTGCTTCTAAAATGTAGGAAGATGGAACCGCAACTAATATTGGTTAAATTTAGATTTCTTAAAATTCCAAAAATTCGTTTCTGTGCCAGGAAGACGATTTTCACAAAATAAACCCCGAAGTAAGATTCCGTATGCCAACCTTGACTGTATTTCTATCTACCCAAAGAGAAACGTTTTAGTGTGAAGGATGTTGCCAAGTTGAGTGCAGTTGTCTTATCACAGCATTATTGTCTTGAATGTTTACTCCTAAAAAATTGCACTTTTTAACAGCTCTATCGATTTGTTGTTAACTTATGTATGTTGCAGTCGATGCTTTGAACGCCCTAAAGAGTGTGGATCAGTAGAAAGTAAATATTGTCCTCGCTTAATTTCAGTTTGTTCGAGCAAAACCATTGATAGAGGGAATGAAATGCCAATTAATCAGCAATATAACTGCATTTACGCTTCTGCGTGCCTTCCCTAACTTTAACTGCACAAAATATTTTTTTCATACATTTCTGTTTTATATAAAAATATAATAGAACAAATAGTAAGTACTTTTACGATCTCGGATGTATTGCAAACAACATCCTCGCCCGCGAAACTTCACTTACTTCCCTTGTGATATAAGTAGAGATGGTGATTTTTGTTGACACTCAGCGGCGCAGACCGTACAAGGTCGGCTGCCATTATGCATATATATAAATCGATTCAAACGCTTTGCCTGCGGAGTATGTACTAATATTGCACATAAAAATTAAGTAAAAACTGTTGATTGTATTGTAAAATGCGCATGGTAAAAGTTTAATTCACAAAGGACGACTGAAGTTATAAATATATATGTATTTATAAACAAATAGTATGCAAAGTTGATATATGTACACTGCCATTCAAAGAAGTTCTGTCGGTTGGTAAAAAACATGAAAAGGTTACAGAAACAAACGAAACTAAAAACAAAATGCAATTTTATTGTATGTACAGGTAAAAAAGACAAAAATAAATAAATAAAAAGTTATTCTGGCCTAATATAACATACTGAACATTATATTTTTTTTTCATCGAAAAAACCTCCTTTGCTGTTAATCACCGCTCGAACTATTCTAGGCATTCTTTCGATAAGTTTTGTGAAAACGGATTGTGGAATATTAATCCATTCATGTTGCAGAACATTCCATAAATGTTCTTGTGAAGTTGGGCATATTTTTCGGATCCTCCTGTCCAGTTCATCCCACAACAACTCTATCGGGTTCAAATCTGGACTTTGTGGGGGCCATGTCATTACTTTCAGGGTGTGCTGTTCTTCTTGCTCCTTTAGATACTGCGTGATTCTGGAGTATTGCAAAATAAGTTTCCTTCCTCATTACACCCTGCACTCTGAATAAATCTCCCGTCCCAGCAAAGGAGAAACATCCCCACACTAACACAGAACTACGCCCTTGCTTCACTGTAGGCACAATGCAGTTCGGGATCACTTTTCGGTTTTAGATCTTCGGACATAAACTCGTCGATTTTGCCCAAAAACCTCAAACTTTGACTCGTCACTCCAAAGCACGTGTTTCCAATCATCTAACGACCAATCTTATGGCTTTGATCCCTTAGAAAAGAGTGTATGCTTAATATTTTTCTAATTTTATGTATTAATAATTGTATACAGTGTGATATAATAGATTTTTATTGTATGACCGAACTTCACTGAACGGCAGCGTATATTGATTCAGTTGAGCACAATTGTCCGTACCAGAGAAGGCAGTAAGAAAAAAAAATATGTGTGCTTACCTTTCTCTATTGACGGCTGGATGCAGACGAAGGTGTATCATACCGTAAAGAATTGGCAGAGAATTGCAACATTAATCTTGCTTCCATTGTAGATACATTTAGCCTTCTGCGTCGTGATGAAAATATGTGCTTGTATATGGAAAATGATCGTTGTACATCTAGTGAAGTAATATTTGCGTATTTAAAATCCCTCATCTCATAGCTTTCACTATCGAATGTGTCACTTATACCCTTGCTTATAAATCGCATTTTCTGCAGGTCCGGATTTTTATTGAGAACGGTTGTAAATTTCTGTGATACGCGCTGTCCTTTATTATCCGTCAAGTTTTCCAGGGCCGTTTTCATCTTATCGAATGTGTTAAATGCTTCCGATAAGGGTAATGCACTATTTTCCAACAATAGAATACTTTTCGGAAATTTTCGCTATAACTGGTTCAATTTGATGATCCGAAAACAGTTTTAATAGCTTCAGAATCTTGTGATTTCAATGTCGAAATAAGATATTTAATGCTCTGAAAACGTTTATAGTAATACGATACTGCTGCAAACCAGGTACCCAAATATACAATAATACAGGTTCAGGTGGTTGTGGAATTCCTGGACAGAAGTTCTTGCATTCGCGAATCCGTTTAGGGGATTTGAGAAACACTTCCTTTGTATTAGCTACTCTTGGATAGCTGAGTCTGATGGCATCTGCCACAACATGCTACGTGAAGGAAGTCCGGAAAATCTGTTTTTAAAAATCTGCCAACTTTATTCATAGTTGCGGCTCCATCACACAGTCCTGGTTGGTTTCATCTACACGGTAGAAGCGATGCGAGCAAACTGATTTATGTACATATACGTATAACATAGGCCGACCTTGTACGGTCTGCGCCGCTGCGTGCCAACAAAAATCGCCATCTCTAGAGATATAAGTATTTCATTAAAAGTTCCCCAAAGCAAAATGGTTCAATAATCTTATTATAAATACCGTACCAAACATTTATTTTAATGCAATATTGATCGTTTATTTCTATTGCAAAATGAGAATTGTCATTTACCCACCGAAAACGATTTTATAATAGAATTCATTGCGAAACAAAATGAATTTTGTAAATGATCGACCTTCTTCAATTTTAGCTTGTAGCCAGAAAAGATAATTTCGCTGATCATAACTTTGCTCTTTGAGAATGTGGACAGATATTAGTATGTAAGGTTGTTCTTGGATTTTCAACAACACTTTGCAATAATATCGCATTGCAATCTCAGCGTCTTCGCCAGTAATATAATGTTCAAATTAATGTTTGGAATTACTTGGTATTTGTGTGCTGAAAAAGAGTTTTTACTACGTTATATTTCTGGAATATTATTTCTTTAATGGAAACAATAAAAAACCTTTGAATTCAATAATATTTTGCAGATAATTTTTTTTTATAAATATTACAGAGACAACATTATAAGTAACAAAAATGCTTTTATATTTTCAGAAAACGTTGGTACCTTGCTTCAAGAACAATCAAGATTATCCTCCTTTACTATGATGAAAATGTTACCAGAAATACTAAATATGACGTTGCACAGCCACGCAATGCAAGAACTTCTAAAACCCGATAACAAATTCGATGTCATCATTCAAGCTTATATGTTTAACGAAGCTTTCTTGGCACTCTCTCATCATTTCGATGCGCGTGTTATTGGATTCGTTCCTTTCAGTACCCTACCGCATATAGTCAGTCTTACGGGAAATTCAGCACCCTATTCTTATGTACCTTTACCATTCGGTGGACATACCGATGACATGAGTTTCCTTCAACGAACTGTGAATATGATAGCAGGGCAATTTATATCTTTGCTGTATAACTGCTATGCTTATCCAAAACAAGAGAAGATAATGAGGGAACGGTTTCCCAATTTTCCTCCGCTTGCGGAAATCGAAAGGGAAAGGGTCGATCTCATATTTAGCAATAACCATTTCAGTAATGAGTCTCCAAGACCACAAACACCAAATATTATTTACATCGGGGGTTACCACGTTCAAGAACCCGAACCTCTAACTCCAGAAGTGCAGAAGATTTTAGATAATTCATCAGAAGGTGTCGTTTTCTTAGCGTTTGGAACGCATGTTCAAGTCGAGAAACTTCCCAAAGAGAAGATTGACGCGTTTCTCAATACTTTTTTGAAAATTCCTTACAAGGTGCTCCTCAAATACGATGGTGTTCTTGCTAGTAAACCCGAAAACGTCGAAACCGTTGCTTGGATTCCCCAGAGGGAAGTTTTAGGTATTAAAATTGCGAAATTTTACATTTCAAAATATGTACAATGAAAATAATTAAACTTTCAGCTCATCGTAATGTTAAAATATTCGTTAGCCACGGAGGTAAAGGGAGTGCCACAGAAAGCCTGTATTACGGCGTTCCAGTTTTGTGCGTCTCGTTTTTTGGGGACCAATGGAAGAACTGCGAAGATATTACAGAATACAATTACGGCATCCACTTACCATTTCAACAAGTGACCAAGGAAACGTTCGAAAATGCCTTTGACGAATTAGATAGTAATCCTAAGTAAGTATATGCGGGTTACGTTCATTTTGAGGTGATTTCAATGTGTTAAAGATGAAATTACATGGAAGACATTCAACGCAATTTAGACAACATTAACGATGAAATATATCTTTTAATGCAATTCAAATCTCTCAAACTAGTGAATGAATTCTTCCTCAATTGTATTCACCAGATTCCCATTAAATCAATTATTAATTTCTTTGCGTTTCAAGGTATAAAGAAAACGCCAAGCATAGATCGGATTTGTTCAAAGAGCAAGAAATGGATCCTTTGGAAAGAGCAATCTTTTGGATCGAACATATTCATAAATTCAAAGGAGCCAAGCATCTACGTCCAAAATCAGCAACGATGCCTCTATACCAGTATCTCCTACTGGATGTATGGGCTTTCATATTAACTTCTATAATGGTCTCCTTCTTCGTCGTATATAAAATTAGCAAGTTTTTATTAGGAAGTTTATGCAGGGCAATGAGGAAAAATAGGAATGAAGTGAAAATCAAGCGGCAGTAGTATTTAGTATTTATTCTAATTTAATAATGATGTACATAACGTGAGTTTATAAATAATTAAACATCATTTTAAATAAAACATTGTGTTTAAATTACATTTAAATTGAATTCTAAACCGTTTATACGCAACGTATGGCATAACTCATCTTCAGCCGTCGCAATGCATTATGTGAAAGAATATTTTATACCATGCCACCAATCAATTAAATTCTCAGTTAGAAAAGCCTATGATTCCAATATAAATTTGGTAGCAATGTGAAATATGAATTTTGACACTTTACGTTACAGCAATATTTAAATATATTTAAAAATTTAAATATAACATTAAATATTACAAAAGAAAAAAAAAACAAGAAAAAGATAAAAAATAAAACGTCAACATTTTAATGCAAATGCTCAGCATTAACAGCCAGACAGTACCAAATTCACGAAGGATTGCATTTCTTTGCAACTTCTTCGTTTTTTAAAATGGTTTCACAGAAAAATACCGCGAAGATCTTGTTGACCATGGCGGCCTTTCCACAACTGATCTTCTTCCTATCTAACAGTTTGCGAAAATTTAATTCAAATAATTTCTGAGATTGAATTGACAATGAGATTTTGCTGCAATTAGAGATCGGCATTCAGATTATTGTTTATTAGTTCTTCTTCAAACTTTTCATCGTTAAGAAACAGTACCTGAAAAGGAGGAAAAATTCCGATTTCCGTTGGGCATGGATCTAGATCATCCACTGAGAGTTTCCTCGGCACCAGTATTCGCAATTAGTGCATATTAACAGTAACATTGAGAGAAAATGCTTCTTCATCGAAAAAAAAAAAAACAATCCTGTGTACTAAATCTAAGTCGTTGTTAATTTTGACCATCGTCACTTCGCAAGATTCAATACGTCCATCAAAATCATCTTCGCATAACTCTTGAGTAGAATAAATTTGTAAAAATGAAACTTGCTTTCCTTCAATGTGCAATGTGTCGAACCCACAATTTTTGGTGACTTCTAACAACACGTCTACTTTTTTATCACTAGGAAAGTATTGACTTTCCCTATTTAAAAATGGTTTTGTTAAATAGAACATCCTCCATATTATGACTAGAAGTGATTGAAAATTATATTCTGCATCAATCCACAATAATCCAGAATAATCAAAAGTCTAATATTCAACTTTTCTTCTATTTTAAAATTAATTTTAAGTGAATTAATTTGAAGAAAAAGCGGACGAAGGATATTTCCTTGTAAGAAAAAAGTACCTGTTAATAACAACAATTGTTGAACTGCAAAAATATTATTGTTAAAACCAATACGAAACTTTATAATTTTTTAGAACAACTTACTTGATTAAAGTTAGGTCATTATATTTTACTACTTCGAACCAATTATCAAAAAAACCGTATGCTTCATCATTTATTTGAACGAAGTACCCGAATTTGCTAAGTTGGCAAGATTGTGCAGGTCGATTATATATAATGGGTACAAATGGATAAAGAATAGCGCGAGGATGAAGCATGTCCCAGTTTCTGTAATTGCAAAAAATCGTAGCTATTGAATGTTCTTGGTAGTGTTTCTCCTTTTTCCACCATTCCATCGACTCCCTTTTGGACAAAGAATCATAAAGAACCCCCCATATTTGTCCACGTTCACAGACTCGAAATGGGTCACAGCACGACGCTGGCGCTGACCTGCTGAGATATGTTTCGACTAACTTTGTTCATATTTATATGATCGTGGAGGATGATCTGGCAAATACTTGTACCAGAAAGCCGCGAGATTTTTTATATTTCTCCTACTTTCAAGCGTCGATCGTCTAATACAAGATCCTCAACCGTTCTTCCTGTTCTCATTCGAGACCGTTTTAACCGATCTTTTACTACAGAGTAAAATAACGAATTTTCTCCCATATATACTATCCAGCCGATCTGTGCTTTGAGAAGGAGAACTTTCTTAAGTAAGGAATTTGATAACAGCGCGATCCTCAATTTTTCGTGACTTCTGACATCATGACGAACGATTTTTGTTTTTTCGAAGGGAAGACTTCACCAAAAGTGTTGATCCGCTCCGATACCTGGATAAATGTTAGACCATCTAGTGAGAAAAGGTTCTGAAATGAATTTTACAGGACTTAAACCGGGCGTAGGTATAACCAAGAGTGTAGCGCGTGATGTAATTATTGTACCTAGACTTGTAAAATTCTCTCGCTTTAGTTGGTCTTATATTTCTCCACTCTTCGCAGCAGATGAACGCTTTGGCAAATTAATTATTAGTGCATGGATCATAAAACAACATTGCTACATTGGAACGATGCCCCTGAACAAATGGACAGCCAACGAATGAAAAAATCATTTCAATAAATAAAACGAGAGCATGGAGCAAGATTCTCTATTTATATCGCTATTTTGTAATACTGAAGTAAAGCAGTTAAAAGGTTATCCAACCTATTTTCTCTTCGGCAACTTTCCCGCCCTGGTCCACAACTAATAATAGCGCATAGTGGTGAATGAGTGCTAGTAAATTTCCTCCCCACAGGTAGTAGGAGAAAGGGTCGGATTTAATTAGTTTCATAAAGGGGGAAACTGCCCCCCAAACCTTTATAATCTTGTACGTAAATTTATTTAAAAAAATGATTTACATTAATTATTACTTACTTTAAATTGGTCCATTTATGATTATAAGATAGCATTTATTTGTGAAGAAAATTTTTGGGGATTAGTTAAATTTCTAAATTCAATTGGTTCAGACCTTTAACGTTTTCTCAACATGAAGCCCACTATCATTTTTAGTGAAAGAGGAAAAGAGAGTAAATCTCCCTACTTCTATACTTATATCGGTAACAAGGTCGTCCCGTGTCCTCACTCCATCGCATACTCTAACATGCGGAGCATAAATTTGCACATATATTACGAATCGCATACCCGAACGACTACTCCCGTACCGACGCCTATGAAGCGCACGGAAAGTGGCGAACTTTATTAATACGACCTATGGCAAGACATTAGCGGACATTACTCCGATGCGCGCTAGCAATAAAAGCAGTATCAGTCTGGTTTTTTGATATCAATGCACTGTAGAAGTATTTTTCTTGGAATGTTGGATGTAAAATTTATTTTTTGAAATATTTTTAGAATACACGAATTTAGAATCTGATTATCATCAAATAATAAGAACGATGAGTTTACAAATCAATTTTTACATCGTCATAACGACTCAATCATCCTAATTATAAAGCTAGTAGCGAGAACGCAATACACTTACACACACACACACACATACATCAGATGGCCTTCAGTAGTAATATAGCGATGATCGACTATGTTGTTCTGCATATCTCGATTGAAAATATCAACGACGGTGGAAGATAAGAGACGTAATAATAGCAATTTTGTTCACTACATACCGCACTATCTTATACAGATACGAAGACAAGAACGTCAACATGTACGTGATTGTTCGAATATTATTAGCGTTGTTAGCATGTACGATTTTTACGGCGAATGGACTGAATATCCTGGGAATTTTCGAAATCCCGTCGAAAAGTTTGCATATTCTCGGACATGAATTGCTCGCCGGTTTAGCTAGACGAGGTTACAATGTCACTTTGCTAAGTTCGTTTCCTCTTGAGCAGAAAACTGAGAACTATACCTATGTATACATTGACGAGCTGCTTGAATACAAAGAAAGTAAGTAGTAAAGTTTTATTTTCTATACTTAAAGATATTCTTGTTAACTGCTTCCAAGCATAGTAAACGGTACATACAAGGATTGCTCCGTGTCTAACATCAAGTTGCTCGTAACGTCACCTGCCTTCCATTACAAGTTCCATACATGCATGATTTTACTTGAACAATGATCGTATCTTCTTATAGTTCTCTTATTTGGAATCCCTTTACATCAGTTGTAGAAATTGTGCACATGATGTTTCGATTTTGTTTGCTTTGAAATGTTAACTGCAATATGTAAAAACGTAAATTCTTCACTGGCAATTAGTCATTAGTATGACTGACCGTTATTAATCGTCCTCTAGTCACGATCGACCAATATTATTCATATATAACACTTAGTCAATAGTTTGAATTTAATAACATAAATTATCAAAATGCCAGAATCCGAATACTGTCACGCTTAATTCGAATTCTGCAAATGTTCATGTAACTATTAATATTTCGTGCATACTGAAATTTACTTCATAAAAATTTAATGAATTAAGGTGCATGCAGGGGATGCGATTATAAAAAAATATATTTCAAAAAAAGCAGGAATTCCTGATAGATTATTAAAAAATATGCGTCCTGTGACGGTTCAGGAGGTCTCTACATTTTGCTTTTTGTTTGTACCCTATGAACAACGGTAAATACACTACCCGACAAAAACATAGACGCGGTATCGTTTCCATTTACGAAACAAAGTTTATAGACATTATATAAAATGTAAATGAGGGTTATTATTACTTGTTATGTAAATAGACCATTTATAGATATTTCTGGGTATTTATTGCTTTGTGAGGGGTAATTGAGATTTTCCCAGATCAAAATAGGAATTTTAAATGCGACAAAAATTTAGACCCTGCGCATTTATTACATTAATATAAGCAAAAATGTTTTAATTTGTTACTTCTCTTTATATGCAGCGGTTGTGCTGGTAAAGTGTACACATTTCACCACGAGAAATTATATTTTATAAAGTGTTTGCAATATGGGTAGAAAACAACAATTATGTGAGCGGGCATCCAATGCATCCAATTCTTCTGCGTCGGCGAGAGTTATTGCAGAACAGGCGGGGGTACAAACGCACGTAATGTTCAAAGGATTTTAAAGGCGTCACCGGCAATATCACGGAAGAAAATGTTGAGAAAACCGCCACTTTCGGCGAAACACAAAGAAGCGAGGTTGAGATTTGCTGAAGAACACGTATCCTGGAAGAAACAATGGGAAAAAGTTATATTTTCCGATGAGAAACGATTTAATTTGGACGGACCGGATGGGTACTCGCATTATTATCATGATCTGAGAAAGGAACCAAAAGTGAAAATGACCAGACAATTAGGGGGTGGATCTGTGATGATATGGGCAGCGATTGGATTCCGCGATAAAAGTGAGATAGTGTTTTGCACAAACAAAATGACATCTGTGACGTATAAAGACTTATCGCGTGACAATCTTCTACGTTTTGGAAACCAATGGGCCGGGCGCAATTTTGTTTTTCAGCAAGATAACGCGCCAATTCATAAAGCAAAAACCATTACTGAATGGTTTAAAGAGAAAAAGATTAAAACTTTACAGTGGCCGGCACGGTCACCAGACTTAAACATTATTGAAAACATGTGGGGTGAATTGGCACGTCGCGTTTATGGCGGAGGCCGTCAATATTTCACGGTACAGGAACTGATAACTTCAATAGTGACTGAATGGCGGAATATCCCTCAAAATTATGTGTTAAATTTATATAAATCTATTAATA
>CACRWH010006522.1:0-15747 GCA_902655005.2 Marronus borbonicus | reverse complement strand
TTCTGCAACATGAATGGATTAATATTCCACAATCCGTTTTAACAAAATTTATCGAAAGAATGCCTAGAATAGTTCGAGCGGTGATTAACAGCAAAGGAGGTTTTTTCGACAAAGAAAAAAATATAATGTTCAGTATGTTATATTAGGCCAGAATAACTTTTTATTTATTTATTTTTGTCTTTTTTACCTGTACATACAATAAAATCGCATTTTGTTTTTGGTTTCGTTTGCTTCTGTAACCTTTTCATGTTTTTTTACCAACCGACCGAACTTCTCTGAACGGCAGTGTACCTACTTAGGTTATTTGCTATTTTCAATCGACTTCAATTCGTCGTGTATTTCTGTTGGTTGTTACCTCATATCTTCGACGTTTCTCAACTAATTCCAATGTTTCCTTTTTATTCCGATGGAAACAGCATCAGGTTGGTCCCATACCTTTGCATTGTACAGTGTGTTACAAAATGTAACATATGAAAACTTTGTTGTTTGTTCATTATCATCTCAAAAAAAAGGGGTTTATACTTTTCAAGATTGCGTGTAACTAAGTCTTGAGATATTTCGATGGTAATAATAATATTTGTTATCAAAGGATTTAAATTCGCACCAATTAAGATGTACAACACAAAATAAGGATGTTTGTCCGTAAAGTTTTAAAGTTTAAGAATTTATAACATAAAAGAAGGCAAAATTTTAAATATTTAACGTTTCCAGAAAGATTGTTATTCTTAATTTTTCTATTATTTACGTTTTCTTACATCGTTGGAGGTTTTGTGAGGTGAGGCCTTTCCCTTGAAATCTCCTTTGGTGTCACGTATAAACCCCTTTAACAACAGAAGCCGAAGAAATCGAATTAGCTATCGGTAGGAATTATTTTAGACGAACGAAATGTGAAAATTGTAATTGTAAAAGTTTAGCCTCAATAAATTTATCCTCTTCATGGTTCTTAACATTTGTTTCCATTGATTTCAATTTTTGCAAAACCCCACCAGTATTTATGTATTCCTTCGGTTTCTCTCGGAGGACGTAATTCTTTCATTTACTCATGTATTAAAATATATTTATGTCCATTAAGCAATAGTGCTTTTACTGATATTTATAGTTTAACTCAAAAGAACCTTAAAAATATATTCGTATCAAAAGATAATGTTTGTTGAATTTGAAAAAAGTGATAAATCATTTTGCTCTACGAGTCCTAACAGAAAAAAAATTAATTTCGCAGCAAACTAAGAATATTTAACACAATCAAGATGTAAGATGGAACTTGATTTGTTGCTTTTTAAAGAACAAATAGAGGGCCTATTCAACAATGTAAATGGTGAGATTTCCCGAGAATTTAAGAAAAGATTATTTGCTTTATTTTCAACGTATGTACGTATGCTTGATCGGAAGGGGATTTATCCATCTCTAAATTGTGATCAAAAATCGTGACAGACTAAATAAAAAATCACTTTACTCGTAAAGAAAAAGATGAGCTGACTGCATTCAAGGCTCGTTATTGATTGCTTATCTTAGAGTTTGCATTACATACACATGTGTAGAAGCCGTAGGTGACGGGCAAAGAAAAATAATGGATAAAAATAAATATTTTGGATTACGTAATCTTGCTTTTCGTAAATAGATAAAATTATGTTCTTATCATCAATAAATTTGTACATTAAATAAGGATCAAATTGATGAATCAGTTGTTTTAAGTACATCGTACGATAGATGTAATCGTTTGCACGTTATAAAATTCTCTTTAACGTTTCTTATTTTATCTAGTAAACTGCGACAATTTGCTTAATTAAGATACATCGCCATTTACTGCTAAAAACCTATAGATCGTTCATAAGATTATCGAATACTCTACATTGGGGACGATTAAAAGATACAAATTTTTTTTTAATTCGGATAAAAACAAAGAGTCATTTGTAATTTAATTTACTTCTGGACATTGAGTATACTACACAAAACTGAAAATATTCCAAAAAGAAATGTTGTACTAATTATAATTAGGTCTATACGGATTTTACTGCGGTACATATTCGTGGCATTCTTAGAATTAAAGATTTCAAAAATGTTGTTGGGATCTCGGTCCATGCTTGCTGGAGCTGTCTCCATAAATCCTGTGAACTAGTCACTTTTGCCGAATCCTTCTGTCCAGTGCATCCCATATTAATTCGATAGGCGACAGGTCAGGCGACTGAGGTGGCCAAATCATTCTTTTTAAACGATCCTCTTCCAGAGATGCTAGATAGTTTCTGTATATACGAGAAGAATGCTTAGGGTCGTTATCCGCTTGAAACGTAAAGTTTCGACCTCGTAATCGTTCCCCACTTGATACAGCATTCTCTTGTAATATTTTGAGATAGCCCTCTTTACGAAGTATTCCTTGTATTCTTACTAAATCACCTACAGCTGTTCCCGCAAAACAGCCCCAAACCATTACATTACCTCCACCGTGCTTCACTGTAGGTAAAATACACTGTTCACTAACCTGTCGCCTAAAAAACGTCCTCCGTTTGGAGCCAAATGTTTCAAATTTGGACTCATCTGTCCACAGCACGTTGCACCACTGTTCGAATGTCCAGTGTCTGTGTTCTTGTGCCCACTGCAATCTTTTTCTTTTATTTTGAACTTTCAAAAAGGTTTTCTGGCAACTACTCGTCCCTTTAAGTCTGCCGCAATTAATCTTTGTTTCACGGTCGAATGCGAAATAGGATTTCTTCGTGAAACATTGACTTGCTGCGTTATTTCTGGAGCCGTTAGGAATCTGTTTCTTTTTGAAACAAGACCATGAACTGATCCTCAGCAGCTGTTGTCTTCTTTTTGAGTCCAGAACGTTTCTCATCAGCCAAAGAACCCGTTTCCGCCACCCGTTTTAATGTTGTAAATACACAATTTTTCGATATTTTTAATTTTTTCGCAATAACTGCCATTGAGTATCCTTCATTACGTAAAGTAATAATAGCAGAAATCGTTTCGATTGAAATTTCTTTTCGTTCTGCCATTTCAGAACCTCCCTTTTATTACGATAGTTAAATTTAAACTAAACTACTATCAAGATCGATTTTTTTTTAAATACAAGACGATATCTGCTTTGTTTGTTGTACTAAGTGTTCTATGAATCTCACATTATTCCTTTGTGGAAGTATTCGACAATATTTTCAAGTTTACGTTTATAACCCCATAAAAGGGATTAAGAGGAATTTTGCCTGAGGCTGCGGTAGAATATAAATGCGTTATAAATTTGATGGGATAGAAGAGAATAATGTTGTAAATTATGTTCATGCATATCGAAATGTATACTCTTTCATATAAAACACAATCAATTGTCAATATTTCAATTTTGCTTATTTTTCGGAGTTTTTCTTAGTCGTCCCCAAATATATGAACGGTAGTGTATGTATAGTGTAGAAGGCAAAAGTTAAGAAATCTGGCAGGTAGACAAGTTTTAAATTTGTTTTGTGTTATTCAAAGACCATATTATAGGCGAGGTAAATAAAGACGTACGATTAATATTTAAAATAAAATGACCTAGTTTTAAAATTATTTCTAGGCGAACATATTGTTGCTATTATGTACTGTAGGAAAAATACACTGTTCGTAACTGGCGCATGTGCTAATTATAACTTTGCCATTGAAACGCAGCATCAAATCATTGATTTTGTAATACCTCAATACACGACAAACAAATGGCGATGTAATATAACGCCTCGAGGAATTCGACAAGCGTATTTTTAGAACAAGTAAAAACATCGGTATTACCAACAATAACACCACGGATGAGATTTAGAACACTATGGCGTACTCGTAAATACATAAGCAATATAATATGTCTCTCCTTGCAAGGCTGTATGTGAACTTCAAATTTATTTTCTATTAATAAGTGATTACGCATGGTACATCCTTTTTTATTACTATTCGATACTTACGTTACGGGGCTATTAATATGCTGAAATTTGTCATGGTACATGTGCAAATTAGGCGATTCTATTCTACTAAGAATTTGCCGCGGTACTCATATGTCTTTTCCCTTGAAGCCGTGAAGCTTTCCGCTTAGTATTTGCAGCTGGTGACTCACCCAAAAGGTTACGCTTAGGTGTATCACGGTATTTTAAGAAGAGTAATGTAATACGAGGTTTGCAAACTTTTTTATATACAATACAACGAAGAAATTTTATACAAGAAAAACATACTGAAACATTATTTAACCAGACCGAGAGTCTTAAGTAGTCACACTTATACATTCCTATCGTTGTATTCGTTATAATCTAATGCTATATTGTAGAATAAAAATAGCAAATCGAAACGTTTTAAAGTCAATTACTTAAGAGAAATCTATTGGTAGATCTTAAATACCAATCATTATCTTCGCATTCCTTGCATCGGCAATAGAACAGATAAAATGCTTCATAATACAAACATTGCCACATCATTACAATTCAATTTCCTAATCGAAATTGAATGTTGGTTAATGTTGTCGGCGTCACTTTTATTACAATAGAAAAGTCAATTGAAGCTTAAATTAGCATGTATTGTTCACATTTAAAAATATATATTAATTTTACGCTTATTAATTTTTTATTCTTCGTGTAAGGAAGGGAAATGTGTTTAAAATTTTTTTGAATACAGTTCATTTCGATCCCAGATAACATACGAAGATAGTACGAGAAGTATTCGTATTTTGAAGACAGATGGGTCTCTCCGTTTCGGTAATACAGATTTTTATCTACGTTGCCGACTATAAATACTATTCTTTAGTATTCATCTATCAACATTTCAGAGAGATTCACCGAGTAGTGTTGTTTTGAGACCTGTTGAAAGCGAGCAAGTTATGTATTTGTATGGAATCATGGAAGAAGAACAATACCGGTCAG
This sequence comes from Marronus borbonicus, assembly GCA_902655005.2. Lineage (NCBI taxonomy): Eukaryota > Metazoa > Arthropoda > Insecta > Coleoptera > Scarabaeidae > Marronus > Marronus borbonicus. The sequence continues at coordinate 10,888 of CACRWH010006522.1, read as the reverse complement.
TGTACAGAAATCAAAATGAAATTGGATGCCCTTTCGTTGGCTACCATCAGGTGCTGGTTCAATGAAATTTAGTGTGGCCGAACATTCTTTGAGAAGGAAGGGCCAGGTCGTCTTATGGGGATCACAACGGACGATATGATCAATAAAGTTCATGATTCGGGTGAAGATTAAAGGTAAACATCTCAATTGAACGTGTGTAAAACATCCTTAACGAGAAGCTATCCGCGAGTAGGTGCCGCATCTGCTAACAATTGATCAAAAGCGGAATCGCGTGATGACTTCAAAGCAATGTTTGGGCATGTTTAAGCGCGTTTCCGTGGCGTTATTTAACTATAGATGTGACATAGATACATCACTACACGTCAGAAACTAAAGGTCTGTCGGCAAAATGAGTACTTCCCGGCGAACATGCATCGAAGAACCTGAAGACGATTCTATCAACCCGACAAGTTATGGTGACGATTTTTTGGGATTAGCGAGAAGTAGTCTTAATTGATTATTTGGAAAAATCACGATAACGCCTCGGCCCATTCATCACGGTAATTGCGACAGCAAAACTAGTCCAGTTGTGTTCCTCAATACATGGGTTTATCGTACCATCCTCGTATAGATTTAATAGTGAAACCATGTAGCGTAGTGTAATTTTTAGAACATTATTATATGTTGACAGTCTCGAAAGGTTCAACAAATCATTTACAATTAGTCTATATCTATCGTAAATGGCGTTGAAGCCTTTACGTGCATATTCCCATAGATAAAATCAGTCTAAAAAGAATATATTGTTGGATGTCATCAAAAATATCGAAAACATTGCGTTAGTAGTTTACACCAAAACACAACATTTTTGCATAGCAAGCTTTTTGGTGATTGCCAAAGATTAGAAAAATGTCAAATACATCCATACGTAGTCAGTTAAGTCATCTATACTCCACTACGAAGAAAATTTTGGTGAAAAACTTGCTTTTTCAGCAAAGTTTTCTAAACCGTGTAAGCAAGGAGAATTGCTTAATTTAGAGATAAGAAATTTTGAGAAAGACTCGTGAAATTATATTAAATTAAACACTTACTACTGCGACCTTTCCAGATCTACTATGGTTCCTCAGTTGATAAATGATTTACGTTAACTAGCCAGACCTTACAGTCTTGAAAATGATCCTTCGGCGTAAATATTCGCCTTCATGTATTTCGATCCTATTTCTAAAAACCGTATTCCTGCAAGTCTTGTACAATCTCACTAGCTTACTATTGTTTTAACAGCGTTTATGTGCCTGCCTGGTAGCCTAGTTATCACTTTAGGCCTATTCCAATCATAATTTGCTTGGACCATCCTTGATTTAGAATATTTTTACCACCATTCTTCAAATTTACTTTCGTCAGCAATCGAGGAGAATACACCGGCCAATTTGCCTTCCTTGACATTCGCTCGATGGCCTTTATGTCCTGGTACCCAGATCATGGTTACTTAACCCCGATTAGCTAATCTATGTACCTGTTGTGTGTTCACTCGGTTCCACACCAGTTTCGATTTTGCTTGTGTGGAGTGCAGTCATATAGTATGTCGATAATTGACCTCCGGCTTGTCGATTTCTGCAATACACATCCGTACTGAAGTTAGCGTAGTACCAAATAGATTCGGCTCCAAACGGAGGACCATATCTCTCAATTTGGTTTTAAAGACTTACGAGAAGATAAACTAAGATAATTTTTATTTGACTTATTTGGAACGTACACATTCAGGCTTCTGACTATCAGCAAACTGGTATTAAATCGTAGATGAGGTTGTTTAAATAGTAGAGCTGAAATACAGCTGAAATACCACTTATTGGAATATTGCCCGAGTGGTGTGCGATAACCGTCATCTTAACAAGATAATGTTTCATATGAACCTATATTAAATTAAATGACATCTTGTTTATGTTTATATAAATTGAGTTTCTCTTTTTAAACTGAAATGTCGTAGTTGGCACTTACATATATCGAATTTTACGCCGTCTACCGATTGAACCAATTGGAACGAATCAAGTTTTAGTTTTCCACTTAGCTTTGCGTTGTTATTTTTCCCTTCATCAAAGTTAATAATGGTTAATAATTTATGGAAAGTTTTTCTTGCTTCCACAAATACTTATAACTATGAATGAGATCACAATACTATTGTAAGGCAACCCATAACGTAATCTACGCATTATTTGTCTAATTCAAATTCAAAATTGACGTGTGTGCATCAATACTATAAATACATTGTTTATTGCCATCCTATTACTTTGCGCAAAACCCGATTGCGTAACTTATTGATTACATTGTTATTGTTCGAGGTCAAAATGGTCGCTTATGGTGGGAAAGCTTGATTGAAAAATTATTTTCTTTTCTGCTAAAGCACCATGTTCTTTCTGTATTACATTGCGTAAGTAATTCAAGTGTTCATGCGGGAAAAGAAAACATTTTTGATTCGGCAATAGAAGAAGCTATTTTAATAAATTCAAAAAAGAGGACAATTACTTTATATGATAATAGAAATAATATAAATTGTGTACATTTTTAAATACTGATTGTATCAACCAAAAACGTTCCAAACATCACTCTTTTTTAGAAATATAAATCTTTTAATGTGAATCATCAAGATCATTTTGCTACATGTTATAATTACACTTTATTGTGGCTTTTTCCGTTGTTAAGTTTCGCAACAAAAAAACATTTTTTTTTATCTAAAATAAACATTTTCTAAATTGGAGATATTTAGTTATAAAAAGTTTGTAATTTCTAAAGTAGTGGTGAAAAAAGTTAGATTACAGAGAAATTCTATATGGTATTGGCGAACTTAAAGGTTAATTCAATCTCTTTAATAAAAAGGTGACACGTCTTTCTCTTTGTTACAGTTCGTTAAGCTATCCGATTTAGAACGTCAAAGTCCCATCGTTGATCTAACCGTCCTTCCCCGTATGACGCGCTCCATCCCAGAAAGTTCTTGGGTCGAAGAACCGCTCTTGATGTCCCGTTCGATGGGATACAGGAGCGCACCACGTCCACTACCTCCCGAACCGTCCGAAATGACGGATAGCAGCGGCAGCGACACCGGACAGTGCCAACGACGGCTCGGTACCGATCTGCTGAAGATGTTCCTCGAAGAGATCGGTCCCGACGTGCACGTAAAAGTATCCGGCAGGACTATAAAGGCGCATAGATGCATCTTAGTGTCGAGGTGTCAGTATTTCGCCGGCTCTCTAAGCGGACATCACGACGATGTGATCCATTTGAGGGGATTCTCGTACGAAGGCGTGCATTTTGCGATGTGTCACATCTACAGCGGCGCTTCGCACGTGCCAGATTCCATTTCGTTGGAGGAATTAGCAGCTCTGGCCGATCTTTTAGGATTGGAAGGGTTGAAAGAAGTGGTGGCCCATGCATTAAAGAGTAGACATTGTCATAATTTCCACAAACCTTGCGCTGGATGCTTGACGGGCGTTCCGGAAGTGCTTCCCTTATCCGCGGCACATGGCTTAGATGAATTATATCAAAGGTGTTTACAGTGGTTAACGCAAAATTACGAAAAATCGTGGCCAACGCGATCCTTTGCTTCATTACCAAGAGAATTGCGAGATAAATGTTTACAGCAGCATTTGGTACATATGACTGCAGAAAGTGTGCTTGCAACTATATTATCATGTGATCGTTTATTGGCTAATCTGCCTCAATTACGTTGGAGCGAACCTGTAATTCAATTAGGTTTACAACTCGCTGACGCTTGTCAACTATATTTACGTCAGCACTTATCTACGGTTCTCTCCTCGACAAGCTTCACTGCCTTAGATCGTGAAATGTTGCAGAGGTTAGAGGAACAGTTTCTATCCGCCACAGATGCTTTGGGACCAGAACAGGCTTGCAAAAGCTACGGACGTTGTCATAAAATGGTGGACCAATCTTGGAGCAAGGAACATATGGATTTACTGAGAAAACTAGATAAGCAATTAGAGCAATCGTTAGCCACGCGAGCCGATAAAGCCACTAGATGCTCAGCATGGCAGAAGCTCGAGCCTGCTTTAAGGGCTCGCGTTAGGGAAGCGGCCCGACCAAGCCGCTTACCTCGGGCGAGCTCTTCGGATTCCTCGAGGACTTCAAGTCCGGCAACTAGTAGGGCACCAGTGGGAAGCCCATCGCTACGGAGAAGTTTGTTGTTAGCAGCTCGAGCTCCGCAAATACCTCCCAGCCCGTCCACAACGCGCAGAAACGCGAACAGCTTGACGAGACCGACGCAAAGCAGCGCGGCCAAAAGCGCTCCGTCTAAAAACATCAAACCCGTGCTTATGAAATCGCCGACATCAAAAGAGGGTGCCCCGAAACCGCGTCCTATCAAGAAAGAACCTCCTCCGAAAAGAGAACCGATGAAGGCGAAACCTCAGAATCAAGTGAGAACGCCCACCGTAATGCGTAGATCTGTGAGGGGGGACTGCAAATCGCCATCCAAATCGCCGCTGAACGTTTCGAAATCGCCGTCAAGGAGCAACGTTTGCAAGTCACCCGTGAAAGGCGGCGTAAGTAAGTCACCGTCGAAGAACGCTATGTCAAAATCGCCTTCGAAGACCACGTGCAAATCGCCGGTGAAGATGGTAAAATCGCCTATGAAAGTCAATGTCGTACCTTCGCAATCGACGTGCCGGTCGCCGACGAAGGGCACTTGCAAATCGCCCAGCAAAGCGGTGCCGATTGGTATGACACGTTCGGGTACGTTTTTGAAAGAGGAGCCGACCGTTTTAGGTCGGGCGCACTGATTTTCTAGTCCGGAAGGCTGAGCAGAAGGAGGATGGGAAACTAGTCAAGAGATCTCTTTACGTCTCTATCGTAGCCTTCGGGCTCTGTGATATCTGTTAGATATATACGATAAATAATATTATTGATTAAATAAAAATTATACATTATATTAGTGTATGTAGCTATTTTATTTATACATTATTAAGTGAATAGAATACATATATTGCGAAGCATTCGTGGTTGTTTTTAATTTTGATAATCCACCGTCTTTATTTGAACAGACAAAGAATTATTTAGGAATGTCGCCTTGGTCTTTCTCTACAGCTAAACATTTCGACAGTAATCCCTATGAAGGTCTTCAGCAAATATGTTTACCCTTAGTTTAACGCGGCACAATACGATAGTTTCAATTTTGTGTTTGAAGGTATTCCTGGGACAAATCTAATATTCGTTCATTATCCAAATCTAGTTAAAGAAGTTACTTAACCAAATGTCCGATAATGATGTCAGAATGAAATTACAGAAAATAAGTTAGTAAAAAAAATAATAAATAAGCTTAAGAGAACCCAAGAAAGACTCATTTCCTTCGCAGAAATTAATAAAAGGAAAGAAGATTCTTGGAATCCTTTCAAACAAAGGAATCGGTGTAACTAAGAAACAAATTCAACATCAAATCCTCGATCAACTAGCTGCAGACTGACCAAAAGCTGCACCCTTTATCTTACCTCCATGGCACTGCACGTCGAAATCGTAAAGATTTTAGTAAGCTTTTACCTCAGAAAGAACCTCCAGGAACAAAAAAACATTTGTAAAGTGCACCTTGACCATATTTTGGCACTAATCCCAAGCCCACGTTGAAGGTAGGCGTAAATAAGGCTTATTATTCAATTAATGAATTTAATTACCGTAGAACAGGGCTATTTAAAAATAGCAGAGTAATTTGAAAATTATATACAGTAGGATCCAAAAGCATGTGTCGCTACTTTGAAGGCTATTGTAATACAATACTTTCTAGTGTAAGTGAAGGGCATCTTGTAGAAAAGAATTGTGGTCTTACGAATAAAATATTTAGGCATATCTGAGAAGACTAAATACAAAATTTAAAAGTTACTGTTTAAATATAGGAGAGGTTATGGTGCGGACCTTCGCGTTCTATTGCACTGTTTTGCGTAAATTGAGAATGTGGCTAAAAGCAGTCGTTATTATTATTTAGATTATCACTCAGACATGTCCAAATCGTTATCGAGTTAGCGGCTTATTTCCTACTTCCGAACACCCACCGCGCACAGTTACCCCATTCTCCCTTACAATAAAGTAGAGTATAATATTAATACGCTTCGTAACCTTCTATACCCTTAAAAAATTTTAGCACTATTTAGTGCTCAAACAACTACGATTTCCTCGGCACTTAATTCAAAATTGTAGAAAATGTAAACAATCCACTTCCGTTTCCGGATAGTTTAATAATAGGAAACAACAATAAACTGGAAATAGGCGTCTATAAAAAGGAAACAATACCAAGTATGACCAATTCTAACCACTGTGAACAACATAAAATGGCCGCGATTATTTTTTAATAGAGTAGCAAAATTCCCTTTAAGTATAAGTAGGCACAATAAAGAACCTATATTCATAAAAAATTTAGCTACTTACAATGGTTACCCTTCTATAGATTGATCGCATGCTTAAGAAAATCCAAGATAGGCATTATGTGAGAAATTCCGCGACCTTAATCCTTGCAGAAACGAGCGGTAAGAAATTTGTGAAACTCCTGTTTCACAGCATATCGAAAGGTGTTGGTAAAGTTTTTAATGGTCAAGATATGAACGTATGTTTTAGTTCGGAATACACTTAAAAACCTCTTGAAAAGAGCGATAGGCACCAGATTCAAGGAGCATATCAGATCTTATAGATATGGTCGAATAGAATCGTCAAGTGTAGCACAACACAAGCGGGAATTAGCGGCTTATGAAACTATTTACATAAAAAGCATCACCAATTTGATGAATAGAGAGAACGAACCGTTGTCATTTTCAGTTCTGTTTTATTAGGGTACACATGTTTTATGTTTCGTACTGCAATGACAAGAGACCCTTTCATCTATTTCTCCATATTTTTCGCGTCTTAGTTTTAGGGTGTGTAGGCGACAAAAATAGGGACGTGTAAATAATATTATTTTTCATGTTAGAATTAGAGTTTTTTTATCACTACACTCGGCCTTGGGTTCAAAATGAGGATCGACGTATCCTCGGAACAGCTGTCCCGGATTAATCAATTAAACTTGTGTGGCGCGGAATGTGCCGATACGTCCCCCTACTATTAAAAATTAAACACGATTTTACAATACGGACGCAGTGCAAATTCATTCGGAAGTTACACGATGAGGTTTGCGTAAGAAACGAGGCAAATTTTTTAATAGGAAGGTCGTGATTTATTACCTTAGCGTCATAACGATTTGCATTACTTTGTATTTTGAAGATTAAAATTATGTGTCATATTATATTAGAAAATGAAAAAAAAGAGAAAGTACGAATCCAAATTATTTTTTCAACTATATACTGCGTTAAAAATTACATATATATTCTATTATCTCCAACAATAACCATCAATTTTTAAAAATAGAAGCAATCATCTATTTACGGATAAATCAAAGGGATACAAACCATACAACGGAAAAATACTTAAACACATGTAATCAGCTTATAGTTGAACAATTACAAGCATCTCGGAAATAATTTTCCATCGACGATGTTGGCCGTGCCGCCCGACATGCTCCTTCGAATAAAACGTTTTTGAGCAGCATTCTAGTCCACGAGAAACGTTTTATAAATGCGCATGAAACGAACCGGTAACAAATTCAATTCCCGCCACACGAATGGAATTTAATCCTCTCTTGGTATACATATATGGCTTTGTGGTAGAAATTAATCCATGCATGATTAATTCCGTAGACGGGAACTTCAACGGTAGCATCAGCGCCAATCACGTGAGAGCGTTGCAAGCGATGTGCTCTCTCAGCGGGGAAGAGGTAAAAGTAATTTGTGCCTTTATTAAATTTCAAGCGGGAAGGAGTTCGATCAGTAATAGCATCGTCGAGTGTTGAGTCTAGGGAAAAAATCTTGTATTATTATCCCCAATGAAAATCGCTTAAAATTAAGAAATAGTGTAGATTAAAAATGCATATGGAAAATGAATTAAATATTAGTATCTTATGCTGAGCGAGCAACATATTTTATACTCGAAGAAAAATTACGATTTTTTTGATATAATGTAAATAAGTTAAATTATATCGATGTAGCTTGTCCAAGCGATCGTTATTAATTCATATACACTGAGAGAAAGAAATTGGGTCATCCAACAAACCACGAAGGGTTGCACGTTTTCCTATTGATTCAACTAAAATATGTTCATTCAACACTATAGCGAGCATATCCAAATACTTTACAACTTAACAGAACCCTCTAACTTTGGATTAATTTTGTTGGTTGTGCTTCAAAAGATATTATTTTCAGATCAAGTACAAAGCATGCTTCATAGACGCAAATAGAGCAGATACAGCCTTCTTTATTTAGAGCCAACACATATTCAGACGCACTCGTGTTGATTTTTGATTCTACCCGCCATTCTTTTTTTTTGCTTTCTACCAATCTTTCATTTTTTCATCATCAGGTTAATTTTAAAGTTGATCCAATTCAAGGCTCACCCAAGTATGCTGTTTATTTAACAAACAAAGTTGGTTGAGTCAGCCAATTTTTGGTTGGCTCAACTGATATTTTCTCTCGGTGCATATGCAGCATTACCGTATCCCAAATTGCGCGTTTCTTATCCAGTAAATCCGTCGATAAAACAACTCACATCAAAGGAAACAGATGTTCCTCAAGTCTCCAACAGATTCTCCCATCCATATATTCGAGTAGATTTTTGTATGCATAAGCACGAGGCGTGCAGCCGCAGCGTAATGACTTTTCCTGCCCCTTTTTTTCAAAAGTAATATACAAGATGACTGATACATAGGGCGATTTCCCTTAAGGATGTGCTCATTTGCAGTCGAATAAACCATAATATTCATTATTATACAATTCCTGCTAGTTTCAAGATATTCTTTTTTAAAATACAAAATGGAATACAACTTTCTTCCAATATTTCCACTTCCTCCAATAAATTATACAGTATCTATTTATATGCAGAGAATTAAAAATTACAATATCAGAATTGTTATTACTCTGTTGGGGAATATGAAACACCTGTGATACGTCTTTAGTTTTTTTGTATATCTGCACTTCCTAATTATTATTTATTTTTATTTATCTCCTACCTAGTATTTATTTATATTTACTCATGTATACATATACACCGTTTCCTTTATTTTTTTTTCTTTGACGATTCAGATACACTGTACTGGATCTAAAATGATGAATTATATTATATTATTATCCCGAAAACTAGCAGGAATTGCATCATTTTGGACCATTCGACTCTAACTACTAACACAACCTTCAAAAAGTGCGTCTATGTTACTAGTCATCCTGTATATGTGTAAGATAAACTTGTCAGCCGCTACACTACTCTGTCTGATCATTATTGCAAAATTATATTAAAAAAATGAATTTAATGAACTTTTGTTTTCCGCTGTAATTGAAACGTTTATTTGCTATTTACCAAATGGCATAAGTATGTAATTAAATACTTCTTGTTTAGCGAATAGTTCGCCAAATAGCTTTGATACTTTACTATTCGTTTTGTAATCGCTTGGCAAATTTGGAATTTGGAGTTTAATTAATCTGACCTGTGTTTACTCCTCAGAACACCAGATAATTTATCGATTCATGTTGAACCTTTAGTCGGTAAACATTGCTTAGAAGTATTTGTGAAGATGATCACAAATAGTTCTAGATAGTGACAAAAAAAAATGAGAAAAAAGTCTTGACAAGATAGCAAATTATACGCCAAATGTATGATTATGTATTCACTAAACTTCGATACATATTTCTTATTTGGTTGCTTAGGATTAAAATGTGATTTCATTACGACGAAAATTCATATTTTATTTGCAAAATTGTGTAGAAACTCGGCTCAATTTTAACTGATCTAGAATGCCCTTTAAAATTCGTAGCTTTTTTACATCCAATTGGACCTAAGAGGCGTTTACATAGGGTAGTGAGAAATTAATGCAAACTTTGACATCACTTTGACAAACTTTGACATCAATTACAGCACGACTACTTGCAGAAACTGTTAGTTATCTTTCTCTAAATACCAATAACAAAAAAAGAAGTACAATCTACATTTATTTCATAGTTTCATCTAAGAGCTATCCATAAATATTCGTTGTTCAATTACTCTCTCTTTTTTTTTAGCTCAATTCTATCAAAATGTCAAAATAGATAATTAGCGTTTTTACAAAGATTATGTACAATTAAAGCCGATTAACATAATACATATGGATGCTACTTCCCAATTGCACAAATGGCCGCAACGCCGAATATTGGTCATTACTCCCCCATCCACGCTATCAGATATTCACCAAATAACAAATATTAGCGTTGTTTAATGTCAAGAACAGATAGAAGATAAGTATTCAATAAGAAATGAACATGAGATCAGCAGTTTACCCAATTTTAACAAACATAACAGACGATGTTAATGAAATTCTGAGACTCTTACAATGTAACATATTGGTGAAGGTTTGAAAACGACAATAAATACAAAACTGTCCATTACCCCCTCTCCAACTCTTAATGTAGGATCCGAATGTTTCCTTGTGACTGCCGTGTGCATGGCAGTACACTACTTTTCCACACTGTATTACGTCCTGGGAGCATTTTTCTTTGTATTTCTTAGGTTTGTTCCAACAGAGAATCGGTCCTCCATTATTGAATCGGTAATGATTTGTTTAAAGCGCATATTTTAAGTAAGTACTAGTTCTTACTTAGAACCGGGAACTGATTTTTCAGTTCTTGAATTAGTTCAGAAATAATACGGTATCTGCGAGAACGATCTTGGAATTCATTCGGAACTAGTTGTAACGCCAATTTCCTTTGCACATACTCCGCGCGATTCCGAACTTATTCCAACGCCCGTTGAAACAAACCTGTTATGTTGTACACCAAATAAACTGGATGTACTGCAATAGGCAATAATAAAC
>CACRWH010006521.1:0-15769 GCA_902655005.2 Marronus borbonicus | reverse complement strand
GGTTTTTGGGCAAAATCGACGAGTTTATGTCCGAAGATCTAAAACCGAAAAGTGATCCCGAACTGCATTGTGCCTACAGTGAAGCAAGGGCGTAGTTCTGTGTTAGTGTGGGGATGTTTCTCCTTCACTGGGACGGGAGATTTATGCAGAGTGCAGGGTGTAATGAGGAAGGAAAATTATTTTGCAATACTCCAGAATCATGCAGTGCCATCAGGATTGCGTATAATAGGCCGTAACTTTACATTCATGCATGACAACGACCCAAAACACACTGCGTTAGTGTGTAAGAACTATCTAAAGGAGCAAGAAGAACAGCACGCCCTGAAAGTAATGACATGGCCCCCACAAAGCCCAGATTTGAACCCTATAGAGTTGTTGTGGGATGAACTGGACAGGAGGATCCGAAAAATATGCCCAACTTCACAAGAACATTTACGGAATATTCTGCAACATAAATGGATTAATATTCCACAATCCATTTTAACAAAACTTATCGAAACAATGCCTAGAATAGTTCGAGCGGTGATTAACAGCAGAGGAGGTTTTTTCGATGAAAACAAAAAATATAATGTTCAGTATGTTCTATTAGGCCAGAATAACTTTTTATTTATTTATTTTTGTCTTTTTTACCTGTACATACAATAAAATTGCATTTTGTTTTTAGTTTCGTTTGTTTCTGTAACCTTTTCATGTTTTTCACCAACCGACCGAACTTCTCTGAACGGCAGTGTACATTCTTTACCTCTTGAAATGTTAAATACGTTACGCAATTTCGAACTTGTGAAATTGAGAATATTATGAACTTGCATGGACCTTAGAGATGTTTTAGACCACAAAATTAACTTTAATCTTATATGTGCATTAATTTACCAGTATTAATGATAATAAAAATCGAAATCAGCAGTCTTGCTGCGAGAAGCTACGGTTAACAAATTCATCAAACCTAAATATTCTTGTAGCAATAACCTTACAACTAACATTTCGTATTTGTGAGATTTTGCACTATACGCCGTATGCTATAATTCTTATATTTTTTGCGACGACGTGGAACAGCAGTGTACGATGAGTATAAATACGTTCAAACAAACAATACAAAAGTAGCTGATAACGTTTTTTTTTTAATAATATCTAATATCTCTTGTCTGGTCGGAAAAATCGATAAAATGTTACTAAATCCTAAACCGTACGTCTTAATTTAGAAATCGTATTTTTGGGTAGAGAGCTCTTCAGTTTATATCGCATAAAAATGACATAAAAAAAAATACATTGGCGGGGAAACCGTACAAGCTTACATAATAAGTTTCTATTTTACGACCTTCCGCTATAGTTCTATGTTCATATGACGAGTTCCAAACTTCACGCGCTATAAAACTCAATTATTGGAAGGCACATTAAAACGCAATGCATAATGGCCGTTTAACAATGTTTGTTCCTATACGTTGTTTAAAGTAAATATAGTTCAGCGTCCTTCGCTTGTTGTTCCCGAGTTGTAACGTCTTTTATACGATTTAAAGTACACATATTGATATAAAATATTAGCATATTTCCTACTATTGCTCTGTAATAATAGAAAGAATTAGATTAACCGCTTATTCGTGCATTGCATGTAATACGCTAACGAAGACAAGTACCAATGGCTTGTTTCTTGTAATTATACTATGATAATGTAAACAACAAAGAGCTTTTACTTTAATACACACCCAAACAAATAAATTACCTAACTGTAATAATAACACACGTTTATTATCCAACAGGCTTAGGCCCAATAATAGGATACAACAATTGACATAATATATACACAAATCATAGAAAAAATAAACAAGTAAAAATAAAAGCCTACGGATACAAAAAAAATTAGTTCCTCTTGTGCCCACTTTCCTTCTTCCTATCTGAACAAGTCACATCTTCAAGCTGCCTTACAAAGCGTGTAAGTAGGAGCTCGTCGCATAATATTTGTCCTAGCAAAGGGAAGAATGAAACAAGTATCGAATCTTGAATTAAATCGTGGCACCAGAAAGTTTACCCGCTGAAGTAAAAAGGGGCAGTCGATGTCACTCCGCAACCATTTTTGTAGAAATCTCTCACAAACACCTATCCCTTCTCGTATTCAAAGCTACCATGCTATGCTTCCAGCAATGCATTCTGCGGAGTACCCCTCTCAGGATATGTTCCATCAATCTTATATGAGAGGTATTTTAGAAATCTTCGATGGATGCGATCCAAACTTAGACAATCACAGGCATATAGGGGATAGCAGACCAAAACAGCGTATTCTAGTTTGCTTAGTACAAAAGCGAAGTATAAGGATTTTAATAAGGTTGTATTCTTGAAATATTTAGAGACGCGCATAATAAAACCAAGAGATTTTATGACTTCAGAACAGATGTTGTTAATATGCGATTTAAAGGGTAGAGTGGTATCGAAAAGTACACCCAAGTCTCTAAATTCAAGACTACGTGATAAATTAGCACCTCTGATCTGGTAGGGGAATATAAAAGGTGAAGAGGAACGGTCAATAGTATAATTTTGACTTTCTAAAGTAGAGCCCAAGTCGTCAATTTTTGTCTTGGGAGTATTGCATTCTCTAAGTAACATACTTAGCTTGAGTCCCGATACTTCAAAGTTCCGTTTAGTTCCAGTCTGCAGGCACAAAATACCGCTGTGCTACTGTGTCTGCTAGAATTGTTTTCAACCTTTAACAGTAATCGCAGCTATTTGATTTTCCTTCTTTTTTCGTACACTCCAAGTTTTCGATAGAACATGACCTCCGTCCCGAACGAACCATTTATTATACGTAAATGTGCTAGTTATGTTCGGATGATCAAAAGACAGATTACCTTGGAAATTAGCTTGCCCCGAAAACAAATTTCACTTCCTTCCTTCACAAATCTTAAGTTTCAAAGATAAACCGTATGTTTCGTCTCAGTTGACTATTTTGTAAACCCCCTCGCCCTATCTTTCGCTTAAAAGCTCATTAGACAACTCGTGAATGATTGAATTGACGAACAAACGTTTAAAAACCTCTAAATTCAAATTGAAAAATTCATACATGCTTCGGGGCCCCGAAAAAAAATCAGGGAAACATAAAATATTTATGCCCCGATTGAATGGGTAAGTCGAAAAGGAAGTTTTTATTAATTAACCGCAAGTGTTTACTTTTATTTAGGAATAACAAAGCAAAGGATGATTGTGAAATACTAACAATCATTACATTCCAAAATACAGCTACAATCTTCTTACGCCTGAACAAGGTAGGAAAAGGTTTTTTGAAAATAAACTTCCCAGATTCCGATTGACTGAAAACTTCCACCAATAGAAAATCTACCATCTAAGGTACTTAGGATTTTGCACAAGAAGTTGTCTGACACTAAAATCATGTGTCTGACCTCAAAATATGAAGAAGAATGTTCTAAAAGAAGCTACTGAAATGAATTTTTGACCACAAAAGAGTTAACGACGAAGTATATCGTATGTTATGAAATTATGAATTAAAAGAACTCATAGAAGAAAATATACGGAAGGCGAAAAACCAATTGGTTCTAATTTCCAAAGTAGTACATAGTGGTCTACTTGGTGAAATACTTTTTGAAAATCAGTGTACACTGTATCAACTTGGCTCTGTCTGTCAAGGGCTTCCAATACAAATTGAGTAAAACAGCTTAAGTTCGTAACTGTAGAACGTTTGGTCATAAATCCATGTTGATTGGATGAAATCAAGACTTTAACAGCATTATAAATATGGTATAAATATGCATTCGAAGATTTTAGCAAAATTGCACAGAATAGATATAAGTCTAATTGCATATGTTATCTAACCTTCCAGACTTTAAGACAGGACACCCTCTAGCGGTTTTCCATATTTTTGGCATCTCTAATGATGTTAATATCAAATTGAATAAATCACACAACGGTTCCACTAATATTACCGCACAGTCACGAATAAAAAAACTAGAATTTCATCAACACCAGCCAGCAAACTGTCTTTTGATTTTTTCAAGTGCCTTAGTAACAGTTCTTTGGAAAGAGGCGGTACGTTAATAATTGATGAACCAACATCAGGAAAGTTTTGTAAACCAGACAAACTCCTATCTGTCTGTATATGTACACTATTAAAATAATCACCAAATGCATTTATTATACTTTGAGGGGTGTTAACTTCGATATTATTAGAGGTCACAATGCCTGGAATTCTTAGGTGACCACGTTTGCTGCTTGTAAACTTCCACAGTTGTTTTGGATCTTTTATTATAGTTTTCGAAGTTTACAATATAGTGTTTATATAGTTCATTTGCAAGCGATTTACAGGACGATCTTAATTTCTGGTAATTTTAAGAGGTAGATGAATGAAGTATCCGAAAATACCCAAGATGGTACCAAACAAAGACACTTCTTTTATATTTTTCCATAAAATTGCATAAAACCAGTGAATTCTTCCAATATTTGCCGTTGCATAAATCTCGCCAATACTTCTTCCTACAGGTTTTTGTACTAGACGGGCGCTTGCCTATATCATTTCGAATTGTGACGTGAAAGATGCAGTCGAATTCATCACCTTAAAAACATAGGAAATTCTCTTACGACTGACCAATGCGAAATATTAAATAGACCGTCTCTAATCGAAGCCTTTTTATATATATATATTTATTTCATTCAAAATATACAAAGAAAACATGGAACATATTTATCCCATGTTCAAGTAGTGCCTCAATTATGCACAGTAGTGTATATCGCTATAGTCTTACCTTAACTGCGTACTATTAACAGTACATGGATTCAGCGTATTATTACGTAATGAATCTCAAGTGTATACACAGATATTAGCAAAATTACTTAAATAACAAATAATTACTTTGCCATAAACTAAGTACGTAATTTCCTCTAGTAAATCACCTTTGAGGCAGAGAAAAGGACCAAGAGAGCATCAACTCCATTTGCACAATAACGACCTTTATTGTACACCCGAGCGAGATCATTAAGCGCTACAAAGATAAACCTATAATGGAGCAAGTAATATGTAATTTTAAGGACAGGCCGGCGTTTATTAACAAAAGCCTACATAATCGACAAGTAATTGGGTCGCTGTAGCCGTTGCAATTAAATCTGCGACGGAACCTAACCGTCGGCCGCATGACGTTTCTAACTGTTGTTCATAATAACTATATATACAGTAGATTGCACAACTGCTGCGACGGAAGTATTGATTCGCCAGGAAGCTTTCACTCGATTCGACTACTCCACAGTAATATATGCATCCAGCGATCTACAACGCGATCTCTCTCTGTCTGATATCGCCCGCTATTAATGTAATCGTTCAGTAAATCAATTCATTTTTATTTATGTAACAGTATTACTCATTGGAAAGTAGCATTGGTAGTGAGTGTGCACTTTATATTAATACACTGCTGTATACAATGCTTAAAACCACATTTTGTAATTAGATTGAGTAAACAAGTACATACACAAGATTCATTCACGACGATGGCATCTATGAAAGCGTTCAATATGTGCTTCTGGGATTTCGGTGTACGGTAATGTAATATAGTGCTTTTATTGTTTTTCACAAAAAGTGCTGACAACGGCAAATTTCATTAAAAATAAGATAAAATCAACTAGCCGGACAACACTATATAAAGTCACATTTAGAACAACAAAAGCAATTAGGAATGCCCGGCGGAATCGTCGGTAAAATATTCCTGGTAGGTGTAGCAGCATTTAGAAATTAAATACTTTTTTACTGTGCTCTTGAAAGCATTTAGGTCAGCAATATTTTTCAAAGTTACTGGTAGTGCAGAATACATCTTTGCAAATAAATATAAAGGTGATTTTTCAAATAGAGATGTTTGATTTGGTTGAATGTATAAGTCCGCCCTCGGGTGTTGTAGATATTGGAGGCATTTTGAACCGGTCCAGACTGCTACTGACGTACACTACTGCGCGGTATATGTATAAACAAAGAACGGTAAATAAATTTTTTTCGATGAACAGGGATGACATGATTCTCTGTAGGACATACCAAAAATCAACCTAAGAATTCTTTTTTGACAAATTAGTACGCGTTGGTAATCGGTACGGCCCCATATTAGAATGTTATACCCAAAAATCGATGCAAGCGCATGGTATACCGTCAGCAGTAATTCCGTACTTAAACTGCTTTTTAATTGTACAATTGCGTTTTAGGTTGAGTTTAATCTTTTGCATTTGTTATCATCAATGTCTATTCCGAGCAGTTTGACACTGTCTGAAAAGCTAAAGCCGAGACTAACGCCAAATCGAGGAAAGGCCGGTCGGCGCTGATTGAAGTGCACAGACACCGTTTTGTCGCGATTCATAATCAATCTATTCTTATAGCACCAGACAGAAAACTCATGCACAGCACGGGCTATCTCAAATTCCAGCTCGGTCACGGACTTAGCGGAGCACTCTGGCAAATAGTTGGCGAATATAAGAAAAATTAGGGGACCCAGAAGCAAACCTTGGGCTACGCCCAATGTAATTGGTTCTAATGGTGAAACTGTACCAGATACGACTACTTTAATCGTCCGGCCTCTCAAAAAGGAAGAAAACCAATCTAGTACCTTTTCCCCGATACTTACTGCGCAGAATTTCTCCCGCACAAAATTCAAGTCCAAAGTATCGAATGCCTGTGATAAATCCAAGAAGCTACATATGTAATTGCCCTCGTCGACTTCTCTATAGATAAATTGCAAAAACTCGATTGAAGCCGTTTCGGTAGACCTCCATTTAAGAAAACCGCACTTGCAACTTCATCGGGAGTAACTGGACAAAGAGCAATACAGTTTTGTAGGAACGGTGATAGCGTACAATTTTCGGGTCCAACAGTACCCAGGTTTTGAGTGACATTTAAATATGGAAAGCTGGTAAAAATTTTGGGGAAGGGTGAAGACGTGTTATTATTCCAGGGAAAGCACTTACTTCTTCTTTTATTATTATTATTTTATCTTCCAGAGAATCTGACAATGATCCATGGGTATCCTCGTGTTATCGTTTTACCCTTTTAAAAGTAATCTGTAAAAGGAATCCCATTGCTGTCCCAAAAGATAATGTACTTGCACCAGCATGGATCCATTTCCGATCATGGCTTTATTATTATTATAAGCGTTTATTTTCTCTTTCAAAACCTACATTGTGTACAATGTGTATATACATACGGCTCCTCGAGCAAGCAGTATAATACGTAGCACACTATACGTACTTCATACTGTACATAAGATTACCATATGTATTCTTCTTCTTCTAGGTCTTGGGATTGATTAATGAGCGTTGCTACTGTCGCAGGTAAGTCATTCTCTGGGACGCCTAAGTTTAACACCTCCCTCATGATGTTGCAGGTGGAGAGTATCGCCACCTTCTGCATCTCAATGTATGGGTTGCCAGGTAGTCCTGTTTCTTTCAACAACTCAGGGAGTTATTTTGGTAACTCACCAGACCATGGGGATTCTCACTTCTTTGACCAAATTTCCTTAATTTCTGCTGTCAACGGCATATATTTGGGTATTTTGTAATAAAGTATTCTGGTGGCATCGTCTTTAATATTCCATGTTAACCATTGGTGAATAGTTTTTGCGACTGCATTGTGGCAGTTCATGTGTTCGCTAGCAGGCATCGCAGGGCATGACTTTTTTTTTTCTGTTTTAACCCTTATCCGTACACCATGTGTTCGTCGGACACACAATAATGAACTTTGGTGCATATCTCCCGGGCTACTTCAAATAAAGAATTTACATTCTAAGTAATCTTCAATTACGCAATTTCCTACATACGTATCGCAAAATAAAATTTTCTAACCGCTGTAAAACTGTATAAAAAAATAATATCGAATTTTACAACGCAGACGGGTACACGTGTCCGTTGGACGCATAGGGCAATATCCGTTATTGTACTCTGCGCATGTCATAAGTAAACGCATTGTGCGGGAAACAAAGGTTGATGCTGTTACTGTAGGTGTTGTGTTCTACTTATACTTGTATTTGTTGCATTTTGTGAAACATTTACATTGAAAAAGCAAGTAAAATGCCGAAACGGCCGCTTACTGAAAAGGAATTGCAAGAAATTGTTGATAATTTATCAGACTTTGAGAATGACGATAATGGTGATGATACATCTAATAACCTCAATTATGACTCAGAGTCTGGTTCAGAGTTTGACCATACATCTATTGCAAGTGAGAATGAAATGTACGACGAACAAGAGCTCGATGAAAATGATAATGCAGCGGCAGCTAACGTAACGGTGGGTCAAGTTTTCGTAGCTAAAGATGGTACACAATGGTCATCTGTTCCTAACCCTACAAGCCGTACTCTTTCACGAAATATAATAACATCACCTTTACACAAGGTTTGTTTACCACCAGGAAAAGTTATAGAAGAACCAGTGGATTCTTTCATGCTCTACATAAATGATGACATTGTAAGTGATATAGTAAAATGTACAAATGAGGAGGCACTTCGGATATTTCCAAATAATTGGAAAGCCACCGATTGCAGTGAAATGTATGCGTTCTTTGGCTTATTGATGACAGCTGGACATTTGAAAATGAATTTTACAAGTTACGATATTTTATGGAATGCAGTGTATGGACCTCCGATATTTCGTGCTACAATGAGTATCAAACGATTCAAGCAGCTTTTACGATTTATTAGGTTCGATGATAAATCAACGCGGTGTGCACGACGCAGAAATGATAAATTGGCACCAATTCGTGATATCTTCGAAAGAATAAATAAAAACTTGAGTAAACATTACCTCCCGGGAGCCAATATTACCGTCGATGAACAACTTGTCCCATTTCGTGGGCGATGCCCATTCAAGCAGTACATGCCAGCCAAACCCGACAGATACGGCATGAAAATATGGTGGACATGCGATTCGTCAACATACTATCCTCTAAAAGGAATTCCTTATACAGGTGAGAAAATATATTTTTTCAATATTAGCTTTATTTGCACGTCATGTTTTATAGGCAAAGAAAACAACAAAGTAACGAAAGGATTGGCTTCTCATGTCGTTGTGTCACTTACTGAACCATACTTTCGTTCTAATAGAAATGTAACTTTTGATAATTATTTCACAGATTTAAATTTATCGAATACATTATTAGTCAATGGACTGACATCTGTTGGAACAGTGAGAAAAAATAAGCAGTTTATACCGAAAGAGTTTCAACCAAGTAAATACAGACGAGAATATAGTTCAGTTTTTGGTTTCACTAAAAACGCCGCCTTGGTCTCTTATGTACCAAAAGCTCGAAAAGCAGTCATCCTACTCTCTACAATGCATAGTTCTGCCACAGTTGATGAAGACAATAAAAGAAAACCAGAAATTATACTAACGTATAATGAAACTAAATGCGGTGTAGATACATTAGACCAACTTGTTCATGAATATACATGTAAAAGACGAACAAACAGGTGGCCATTTGCTTTTTTTATGAACATGTTGGATGTGGTGGGAGTTGCAGCCTATGTGGTATGGTGCAATCTACATCCTGACTGGAATAGTGGCAAACATGAGCAAAGACGTCTTTTCCTTACTTTCATAGCAGAATCACTTATCAAACCACATATGCAACAAAGAGATATTCATAGATTACCAAAAGGAGTTCGACAAGCTATAAATGTATTTCAGCCACCAAATAATAATGGTGAAAATCAAGTGTCTGTTGCTCCTGCTAAAAAGAAACGTTGCAGCATATGTCCAACACATAAGTCCAGAAATCAAAAGCAAACATGTGATATCTGTTCAAAGAATGTGTGCAACGAACACAGCAATGTACGAAGAATTTGTAAAAACTGTATAAATACATAATTCTTTCCATTGTTATTTTGTTTAAAAGTTTGCTAAATTTAACAGAATATATATTCCTTTTCCCACACCGACCAATTGTTTCATATTATCCCTGTCTAAATGACAATGAATATATTAATTTTAGTAATGTGTCCAATAGACACGCCCGCCCGTTTATGCAAGTAAAATTAGCCGCCCGGATAAGGGTTATGTTATACTTGAGCCAGATTAGGTTGTAGAACTTGAATTATGAGTGGACTATGATTTGAATATTAAGTAAATACAACACAATGATTCTTAACACGCTTTATTCGTACTCGACATATTAATACAATTCCCATAATTCCCTGCATACCATAGTATGTCATCTTAAGTATAGGGGCGCTGGTGTATTTTCTGTTCTTCGTTTTCCCCCCGGGAAATTCAAATATTGTACATTATAACAGATTCTCCCCCTTTAAGGAAGCTTTTACACTTAACAAAGAAGTTTGCCAATACAATATATAATAATTCAACCTGTTACAGAGTTATAGATTCAACCGCTCAACTGGTTTTCTAGATCTAGTGCTTCGTCTCAGGACTGGACTATCGTTGGTTATTGGCTGCACCGGGATCACTTCTGCAGATGGACCATTACCTGTTTGTCGACCTTCGTTTGGTGATCCTATAGTCTTGGTTTCCGGGGTTTCCGTGATGATTTCCGGAATAGTGAAATGTTCTTCCTTGTCCATTACATTTCCCACCTTCCGTATTTGGTCTGTATGACGTTTCCACTCGTTTCCATTTGCATCTAATTTGATCTTGTAATGAGCAGTACCCAATTTATCTTCAACATGCCCGGTCTTCCATTCTTCTCCCCCCAAATAATTTCTAGCAATGACCTTTTCTCCTATTTCGAACGTTCTAGGAGTTGTGGAATATTTTCCTTTTGGAACCATCTGAGTGAATGTCGTTAACACCGGATATTGAAAAATTAACTGCGATGGACTTTTGTTTGTGGTTGGGTGGGGTGTGATTCTGTAGTGTATGAGAATGTCTGTCAATTTAGATTGCAAAGTTCGTGCATCACCTTTCAATGAGTAAAGTTTGTGTTTTAATGTTTGCACGAAACGTTCAGCCAAACCATTGGTGGCTGGATGATAGGGCGC
Organism: Marronus borbonicus; assembly: GCA_902655005.2. NCBI lineage: Eukaryota > Metazoa > Arthropoda > Insecta > Coleoptera > Scarabaeidae > Marronus > Marronus borbonicus. The sequence continues at coordinate 4,817 of CACRWH010006521.1, read as the reverse complement.
TGACCGTTTATGCGTAATTCCCTTTTGTTTTAAAAATGTTTGAAATTTGTAATTGGTAAATTGAGGTCCATTATCACTTACTAGTATACGAGGCAATCCAAAAGTAGCAAAAATCTCGTCTAATTTTTTTATTGTCGTATCTGTTGTGATATTGTTCAAAATATGCACTTCTGGCCATTTTGTATGCGCATCGACCATGATTAGAAAGTACACCCCTAGACATGGACCTGCGAAGTCCACATGGATTCTCTCGAATGGATGCGATGGTGCCTGCCAGTGATGCTTCGTCAGTGGAGGGTTTTTCAAATGTTTACAACATTCTTTGCAATTCTTAGTGATATTTTCTACATCACTATCGAAACCTGGCCACCAGGCAAAGCTTCTGCCTAGGCTTTTCATTCGAGAAGTGCCAAAATGGCATTTATGTAGGTCTTGTAATATCCTTTGACGAAGACTTTTCGGTATTACCACTCTATTTCCTCGCATAATAATATTATTTTGCAATGAAAATTCTTCAAGTGGTATATTAAATCTATCACGTGCTGGCATCTCTTTGTGATCCTTCAAACCTAACCACAGCTTTTGTAGTACCACATCGTTTTCAGTTTCTAGTTGTAACTTCGTCAACGATATAGGTAACGTTTCGATTTGATTTATTTCGAGTATATCCGACTCTTCGAGACTACATTTAGAAGTATCCTTGATTGGCAACCTTGAAAATGCATCCGCGTTTGCATTTGCTTTACTAGTCTTATATTTTATGGTGTAGTTAAACCCTTGCAAGAAAACAGCGTAATGTAGCATGCGCGTAGCGGACAAAGTTGGTAATGCTTTGTCAGGAGCAAATATATGAACCAGAGGTTTGTGGTCTGTGTACAAGGTGAATTCTCTTCCATAGAGGAAATCAAAAAATTTTTTCACTCCAAAAACAATAGAGTATGCTTCCTTATCTATTTGTGACCATTTTCTCTGACTTTCATTTAAGGTTTGAGACACAAATTGGATAGGTTTTTCCGAACCGTCAGGCATCACGTGTGATAGAACAGCTCCTACGCCCATTGAACTTGCGTCTGTGGCTAGAATTACTGGTAGTTTGAGTGAATAATGCACAAGAAATTTGTCTGACATCATTTCTTTTTTTACTAATGCAAATGCCTTTTCGCAGTCTTTAGACCATTTCCATCCTTTATCATTTCTTAAAAGCTTATACAAAGGCTCTAGTTTGGAACTTAAGTTTTCTAAAAACCTATGGTAATAATTAACTAGCCCTAAAAATGATTGCAATTCGGTGACATTAGTAGGCCTTGGTGCGTCCCTTACTGCTGCCATTTTTGAGGGTGACTTATGAATACCGTGCTTATCTATTTTGTACCCACAATACTCAATTTCATTCTTTAGCCACTCGCATTTATCTAAGTTTACTTGAATATTATAGTTAGCTAATCTGCTTAATACTAATTCTAAAATTTGTAAATGTGAGCTGTCATCAGGCGCGGTTATTCGAATGTCATCTATAAAAACTTGAACTCCTGATATTCCTTGCAGTATAGATTCGATTAATCTTTGAAATTTTGTTGGTGCAAAATTTAAGCCATACATTAATCTAGTAACTTGAAATAATCCTCTATGAGTATTTAAAGTTAGGTATTTTTGATCATTTTCATTCACTTTCCATTGCAAATAAGCGCATTTTAGATCAATTTTTGAAAATTTCTGTCCCCCAGCTAATTTATCTAGTAGTTCATTTGTAGTAGGTAAAGGATATTCATCAATTTTTAATTGAGGGTTTAATGTAACCTTATAGTCCCCACATATACGAATATTTCCGTTAGGTTTGATGATAGGTACTATTGGTGTTGCAAAATTACTTGTTTCTATCTTTCTTAATATACCCTGCTTTTCTAAATTACTCAGTTCTTCCTCTACCCGTTCTCTGATTGCAAAAGCTACGGGTCTTGGCTTGAAACATATTGGTTTTGGTTCATTTTTAAAACTCAATCGTATTGGTTCTACTTTCATTTCCCCAACAACATTTTGAAAAATGACAGAATATTTTTCAATAATTTTGCTCAATTCATGCATACCATTATACTCAGAATTTACGGAACATACCTGAGGAAGGCATTTGAAAATAGTATAGAAATTTTTTGAGTTGAAAGCGTGCATCCACTCACGTCCAAAAAGACCATGCTTGCTGCCCGAGACAATGTACAATTTTAATTCTTTTACTTCATCTGCATAAGTGACCCGGACAACTGCATAACCTAAAACATTTAAAGGATTGTTTGAATACGTGCTTAATCTAACATTTGTTTTATGTAATTTTAAATATCGCCACTTCTTCTTGAATTCCTCTTCACTAATGATAGACACTGAGCTACCACTATCAAACTCTAATTTCACTTGTTGCTTGTCTATTTCGACATCAATCCATATTTTATCCGTTGGTATCGCTTCATTTATGTGGTTCACATACGCTTCCACATTACTAACACTTTCTTCTATACTGTTGACATTTTTTTTCTTTGAACAGACCTTCTGTATGTGCCCTTCCTTCTTGCAATAGTTGCACGTACTATTCTTGTGTACACATTTATTGGCATAATGAGGGCCGCCACAACGGTAACATTTGACTGTTGAAGTTCCATTTTTGCTACTTACTATTTCTTTTCGAGATGTCTCTACGTTTGATTGAATTTTTTTCTTGAATTTACCATTTTGCACTAAATTGACTGAACGGTTAGTTTGCAATTCATGTGCATCATTTTGCGATGATTCCATGCTTAAAGCTATTTCAGTTGCTCGTTCTAAGGTTAGATCTTTCATTTCCAGTAACCTATGATAATAACCCTGATTTTGTGATTTCGTAGACCGCATACCAATTGATTTCTTAGTGCTGTGTCTAAAAATGTACCAAAACTGCAGGTCGCGGCCATTTTCCTTAACTCGGTCAAGTAATCACGGATTTTCTCCCCTTCCTGCTGTAGGCGATGGTGAAATTTGTAATACTCTGCAATTTCTAAAGGCTTTGGGTTGTAATATTGTTGCACGAACTTTTTCAACTCACTGTAGGTTTTTTCGTCGGGTGAATTTGGTGAGAGATTGTCACATAATACGTCGAACCCTTCTGCTCCCAAGTAGTGCAATAGATAGTTTCTCTTTGTATCAGCACTTGTTACATTATATATTTGAAATGCTGTTTCTAATCTTAGTAGCCACCGATCGAATTTGGTTTTAGAATTATCAAAAAATTCAATGAAATTAGCGGGAAGGCGTTCTATCTTCGTATCTTTGCTTTCCATCTTCGATTCCAGTTCCATTCACTTTAATTATTAAATTTGTTCGTATCGTTCAAATCCTCGTCGCCAGTTGTTATACTTGAGCCAGATTAGGTTGTAGAACTTGAATTATGAGTGGACTATGATTTGAATATTAAGTAAATACAACACAATGATTCTTAACACGCTTTATTCGTACTCGACATATTAATACAATTCCCATAATTCCCTGCATACCATAGTATGTCATCTTAAGTATAGGGGCGCTGGTGTATTTTCTGTTCTTCGTTTTCCCCCCGGGAAATTCAAATATTGTACATTATAACAGGTTAATTGTGCAGTTATCACTTCGTATCTCTGGATTCTTTATTTTGTATTCTGTAGTTAAACCATACACTACCTACTCCTGGATAGATGTGACGAATCCTTCTCTCTGGGAATATATCTCCTTTCACCAGCCATTGGCATGACGCTTTGTAGTTAATAAATTCTTGATTAAGCCCATTGCTATATCTTCCGTATTATTATTATAGTTGGGCAGATCTCAGTATGCTACGAAAAGAAGCTTCATTAATATCCAAACAATCAAACCAAAACGATATATCAACCGATTCTTTCATATGGATGTGAAGGTTGAGTCCTCTCCAAATGGAAATGAAATACATAAGAAGAGCCGTCCCTAGAAAAGATAAAATACGAAATTACATAATTCGAGAAGATCTGAACATCGAATCGATTATAAGTTTTATTGAAAAAAAAGAACAACTTGGATGATAGGGACACTTGCAGAGAATGGATAAGAGAATACAAGTAGAACGAAGAAGAGAAGACTAAAACGGTCTTGCAAGAAATTGTCTAAGTTGGAGAACATTTGTGAACCATTGAAACGAATTTACCGATGACTACATCCTATGGGAGAAAGAGGTTCTAATTATATTCTCCAATAAAATACTGTAGGCGGTTCGCAGCACAGCTGTCTTTGGTCACTGCAACTTTAATAGATCTGTTGTAACAAAAAGCCTTTGTGCGTGTTAAAATAGTTGGAGGCTTTTAATAAACCTTAGTACTACTTCCTTCAGTTCAGTAGATGCAAGAAGCCTTCCACTGGAATGTTGGTGCCATGTGATACTGATGGTAACACATTTGCATAGAATGTATTCTGCCGTCTGCAGATACTCTTGACAAAGGCGGCAGATTTGATCCTCAGCTTTTCCTGGTTTAAAGAAGTGATATTTTAAGCCTATATGACCTGTCAAAAATCCTGCCACTAACCTAAGGTCTCGCTTGCTGAACGATAGCGCTGTTTTTGTTGTCTTTAGCGAACTTGATATGACTGCTTTCACTTATTTTTGTCCTGGAACATTTTTCCAGTGCGGGTTCTTTTGATTATCCTCTTTATCACTTCTTTGTGTGGCACTTTTGGGTATCACAAAGGGGTTTGAGAACAATGAAAGGCATGTTCGCTGTTTCTTCGGCCAGATTGTCTGCCTTTCCATTTCTTTTAATCCGTTGGTGGGTTGGATCTCATCACAAAGTAGC
>CACRWH010006520.1:0-15787 GCA_902655005.2 Marronus borbonicus | reverse complement strand
TTTTGTTGCAATAATAAAGAATTCTTGCCCTTACTTTTTAATAAATTAATAATTATAAAAGATGCAATCGCCAATACAATTCAAATAAGTCGAGGCTGCCAGGAACAATCAACAAATAAGTACAAACACAGCAAAAGAAATTGCTTAAAAACAATAACCAAAGGTGACACTAGTAGATATCATAGCATTGATATTTATTTACGACAAAAGTGAGAAGAAAAAGCAGTAGCCAACGGACATGCTTCTGCCTACCCGGTATCATGAGCGTTGCTACTTTCTAGACGGCAAGCATGTATTTCTTGGCACAAGACGGCCCTGTTTCGAAAGGTAGTGGTATCGGTCGAAAGGCAAATAGTGGTGTGACAGCCTTGCCCACAAACTTTCGAGGTACCTTTCTAACCTTCTAAAGCCTAACAATAGACACAATGAATCTTTCGTTCAAAATTCCCAACATTTCGTTAAGCTACTGGAAGAGTCGATCCCAGTAATTTACTTGTCAGTTTTGATTCCAAATCTTTATTCACCAAAATTTCCATACCGGATACAATATGCACTATTAGAGAGTTCCTCATGTTCAGTACCTAACCGGATGATTTGGCTGACTTGGTCGAAGCTTGCCTTTTTTCCCGGCTGCTTTCAGATTCGTGACAACGGGCAACTTTCGACTGCAGCTTATGGATTCTCCTGTCGTCATTGACATCTTTACGGAAGCGTTCGAATAACAAGCCCTATTATCTCACAATACTAAACCAAAATGTTGGTACATTTTCCTATTGCTTCTGAATTATCAATATGATTCATACGCTTCGCCATGAAGATCAAATCGGACGGTTACCCTCCATTCCTAAATGCTCTTGTAAAACCTTCATCCTTCATTCCATCTATACAAAACCTAAACTGACGGATCGATATCACTTTGATCTATCATGCCATCAATCAGTCCAAAAACGCAGTGTTGTCAATTCTCTTTCTCAACAAAACTTTGATCAGCAATAATTATTCTAGGAAATATATTCAAACTACCATTAACCGTTTCTCCACAGCAACTCCCCTCATCTAACCCTAATTTCCGTCAGCAAGCGTATCTGCCGAGGTCTCACTGATAGCATCAGCAAGAACAACACAGAAACTCTTTTCAAGTCCTAGTCGAAACTCTCAAATTACCCGAATCAGTGTGCAGCATCAATAGCAGCGACAAAATACCTGAACATGCGGATAAAGCGTCGCCAGTAGCTACGACAGCGACACGGTTTCAGCCTGAAAACCTGTAATTGACAAGCGCGTTTTTTCAGCTGCTAACCTATTGTTAAACACTAAAGTATCGGCATACTCCACACAGCTTATTTGATTAATTGCGAACAATTGTTTCGAAAATTCATAGATTCCCATTGTCAGCCGTACTACTGAATGATGCGAGAAAAAGATTTTAATTCTAACATGCCCTGCTCTACCCTTACTTAAAAGATATTTACATGCGAAATATACGAAGCCAAGAGGAAAGTTGTCGCCACAGCGGTAATAGGCTTATGTTCTTTAAATCGGGTGCCTATCGCCCTTTTCGTTTGTCTAATATGAACTTTAAAAGATAACACCTCGAAGTACATAGGCAGGTATTTTCCTTTCATACTTCAATGTTAAATAAAACGAGATATTGACGCCGACACAATCTAATTTATTATTTTATTTACAATTAACACAATTATTAATATCCACATCAATTCCATTTACAACTAAACTAAACAGATAATAACTACGTACACACATTATACATTATACAAGGTATATATAATATCTAATATTTTGTAAAAGTTACAAAAAATATGGTCTTTTCAATGTCGTTCCTCATGCATATGCGTCGCATACGCATAGAATATTTATAAATAGCGCCATGACGGGGTACAGGTATGTTAGAATGTCACTTTACATAATTATTACAATTCTAAATGAACCCTATTATTACCATTTAATATTGTAGAGTATGTTTCAATAGGGAATAATAGCTTTAACATTTAATTAGCATCAATAAATTATTCCCTACTGACACAGACTATAATTAATTATCTCAATTTTTTTTTAATTTTCTTCCCTAATAGTTTACAACAATACATTTTGTGCATTCGTATAGAGTATTGTGTATGTATAGCGGTATATACTTCTATGGTTAGTCTGTGCCATGAATGGATACGTTAATAAAAAATATTATTAATTATTATAAAATAAATAGGCCTTTTCCTTGGTTTTGTCGTAAAATTGTTATAATAATACACCTATGAACACACTAACATTTCGTCAATATTTTTCTGCCATTATCTGAAACTGAAAACACGCAATAGTGTTGCCATTTATGAAATTAATGAATTAATGAACTTTAGGAATTGCTTAAACCATACAGTGTGAGTCAACGGTATGGCGAAGTCGTTGTGCAACGTACGTTTTTAAATCATGACAATTCCTATATATGAAGCCAAGATCTGCTAATATCACAGGTTTTATCATCAAATATAATTCCGAAATCCTTCACTTCACTACACCTTTCCCTCCAAAACCTATTGGTCTTAGTTTGTTTTTTTTCTTAGCGTTACAACTCTGCACTTGTATGCTCTGAGATGTAGGGGACTTCTTTAGCAGCCAGATCTTATACAGTCAAGATAATTCTGAAGTGTAGAACAATCCCTTTTACTGCGTCAAGGATATAATTTAGTGAATATCGGGAATAAAACGGGTCCGAAATTAGATCTCCGGATCACGTCCGAAATTGAGTTGTACAGATCCTGATGAAGCTTTTTAAACATAAATATTGGCAAATTTTCCTACTTATTAGTTTCTAATAAGTAGGAAAATTCGAGTATGGCGGATAAGTAATCGGAGTATGGCGGTCTAATGACCGCCATACTCCGAAGTCATGTGGACGTTATCTATGATGACACCACACCCACCTAACCTTGCTTGTCCATAAGAATCGTATTACCAGAAGCAAGTGAGAGAATAGAATCGTGCTGGTTAGTCGACAGTATGTTTTCACAGAAGTGTATACTTTACATTCAAATATTTTCCAGATTTCTGAGAATTTACGTTCAGTCAGCATTAGGTTGCAAATATAACGCAGTGGAGCAACAAACAGAAGCACAATCTCGAAAACTAAACTGGGACTCTGCCAAAATCTTCTTAACGTATGACAGAGATACAACACCATTTGTTGAAGCATTATCTCCAGATATCAGATCCTCACATTTTTGTCCATCACTTAGAATCCAAACGTTTTTGAAATAATCAGCAAAATCTGCCATAATTTCGGAGTTACTGACTTTAGAGACATCGTAATTCGTAGCTTCTGGGATTCGTTAAGAAAAGATCAAAGTTTAGTTGAATCTTGGGCATCAGATCTTGTATCTTCGCAGCACATCTATTGTATCGGACAAAATACAGAAAGGAATATGGGACCTAATCAAAAAAAGCAACCGGCAAGTCGAACAGCTTCAAACAAATACCAAATCCAAAAGATGTGAACAAATACTTTTGTATTATGGAGGACCAACTCCTCAAAAACTGCAATCACCCTATTACTCGATCAGAAACTACAACCAAACTGTAATATAACAATCAATCTTTATTTTTTGGCACCACTAAGATTCAATGAAACAAAAGCCATAATTCAAAGAACTAAACCGAAAGATGCACTAAATGTTTATGGAATGAATGCGAAAAAAAAAATGTTCAGATTATTACCGACGTGATAAACACATGTTTTCAACAAGGATCCCGTACCTAATGTCCAAAGTTGTACCCATATATGAATCCGGTGATCCTAAAACTCGCAACAACGATAGACCTATTTTAGTCCTACCAGTACGCTTGAAGCTCTTCGGAGCTGCCCTCCTGTCACGTTTTGTATCCTTCTCCGAAAAGAACAATATACTAGGCCACAACCAATTTGGCTTTCGCACCGGTCGATCTACGATTAACACTGTTATGGCAGTTTTAAACTTTGTTTGGGACTCTAGACCCTAGAAGACGAGGGAAGATGCTAGGATGCTGATATTTGATCTGTCCAAGGCGTTTGATTGCGTACAGTGTGATATTCTACTGCAAGAAATAGATCTTTATGGAATCCGTGGTCATATCTCGCAGCGTAAACAATTGGTATATCAAGCGACTTCAAAAACATCGAACATGGAGTGGCCCAAGGAACCCTTTTGGGTCCCCTGCCATTCTCTCTTTTCGTCAACGATCTCATACAGCACATATCAGCTTAAGTTGTGCAATTCGCTGATGACACCACACTTTTGTGCAGAGGCTTAAATGACCAACAGCTGGAAGCAAAAGGTTGTGTGATATTATCTGAAGCTACCTCATGGTTTGTGTCGAACAAGCTTTTTCTTAATGAAGAAGAAACCGTTCAATTAGCTTTTACATCTAAGCGAAAGAGGACACCTACGGGCGCCGAATCAGTAAAACTACTAGGAATATTCTTGGACACTAGATTAGGGATTATGGTGAAATTGATGGCCCTCTAAAAATGTTTCTTCTGCCATACGGAGAATTCGTTCAATTACCAATAAGGAAGCAGCAGTAGCAGCATACCTCGCACTTTCTCACTCTCGAATGAGCTACAGCATTCAATTATGGGGCATACGAATGATATCTTTGTTCTACAGAAAAGAGCCTTGCTCGCAATCGAACAAGCAACGCAAACAACACACTGTAGACAGCTGTTTATAAGAAACAAGATTATGTCTATTCCATCAGCATATATCTATAAACAGCTAGTTTACGCAGGACTGCAGCTTTCAACTCTAAAGAGAAAGAGAGAGGGCACATCTCATGAGAATATTCATCAAAAACTGAGTATAATAAAAGAGACTGAGTGTTCTAAATAAATTGTCAAAATTTCATGGAAAATAACTTGCTTGTTTTAAATGAATCATCCTGTATCTTTTGGCCAATTCATAATTAGTGTATTCAACGAGTACAAATTCATAAGAATATACAGGATGTTGTTTAAAACAAGCAAATTATTATCGATTGATTCTTTTTAATTTTGCCGATTATTATATAACCAAACCTTTCATTACACAACTGAAATATCAACAAATCCCCTTGCTAATAAGGGAGCTGGGCACACTCCGCTAGCTCCAAAATCTTGAGTTGGCATACCTTGTAACACTGCCAAAAAGTATGATACTCATTAGCCCCAATCAGAAGTTCCCTGCACTTGGGGCAACTCCACAGGTCTATCTCACGCAGTAGCATTTGTGTTAGCCAGCCAAGAGAGTGCTAGGAAGGTCACTGAAAGTGACAAGAACTCTGTCAGTGCTCTAATCGCGATGCTTATCAACCAGGTTTCATTAAAGAAACCCTTACACAGAGTGGGGCGCGCCTAAGTTGAGGAACGTCATGTGAGCATGGAAGAGGGCGAAACTAATTTTGCATCTGTAAAATCAGATTTTCTCTATTTCGTTGGGCTCTTGTAACGCCTGATAGTCTGAGAAAAGCTTCATTGATTAAATTTCTGGTATTCGTCGCTTTAAAATTACATTGGAGGCTTGTACTATTGCATAGTATCTACTCCCTTTGATGAATATTTTTTAGCTTTTATTTTTGTTTGGGAAACACCTAAATTTTACCAAACCATTGACTCAATCTGCGCATATGTTTCGTAAGCATCCGTAGTACCAAGATTTTAGAATAATTTTCAATTCTATGCTTAAGATACATTTATACAGACACTAAACTAACAACAAGGATAATATTTTTAATATACATATTATTAATTATTTTTAGGTTTAAATTAAAAAAAGCAGGCTGTCAATATAAGACAAAAGCTTATGTGCTTTATTGGTATTTCTAAAAATACATTTTTATCATTTTTAGGCCGTGCAGAAACAAGAATACTTCAAATGCAATTCACCATTTCTATTGCAAACACAAAGTTAATTGTGTAGAGTATCTAATGGACTACAACGTACCTTCTACAGTATCAATTAAATCCATTAAAGCATTTATTAGAATTATAATTTCAACGCCAAATTTCACCAAAGTTATAAGCAGCAGTCCCAAATTTATAATGGTTGAAACTCAACAATTTTTTTAAATTCATTTTTAATGCGTTTTCGTTATATACAGAGCTGTTTTGAAAATTTAAGGCATATAATATGATATGTAGTACTTGAGAAACATGTCGTCCAAATTGGCGTTGAAATCATCTACCAAAGAGAAGTTACAAAATGTGGTTGTGTTAAAAGTTGTTGGATTAGAATCTTTTTTGTTTAGATGGAAATATCGGTAATGTAATTTTGGAAACTGTGCTCCTTTAAGTGTTTTTTTACGTAAGTTAGTAGTGATCTAGTTACATTTATGGTAGTATACGTTACGAAAATATTAAATTTTGTGTATTTTTATACATCTATACTCAACACTTATACATTTCTTTTTATTCTAATATATTTATATAAGATATTTACATACGTAAGTGTTCAGTATGAAAACTTACCGCTGTTAACATTGTCTTTTCTCAAACGCAATTTAGAATATTATTGAATCACCTTTTCTTAGCAATCAAATGATCATTTTTACCCATATACAGTCCTGATCATTCGTATTAGATATTCAGAAAAGCTTCCTGAGCTTTCGTAAGGTGTTTAATACAAATGACCATTGTTGTATGTCATTATAGGTGCCTGTCCTTACAAGTACATTTAATATTTTAATATCTAAGTCTCTAGTTTCATACTAAAACACGTATTCAAGTTAAATTTAATGTATTTATGAATCTCTCCGTAAATATTGTTGAATTTATGTAAAAATCTCTGATAATAATTAAAAATGTTTTATTTACACTATTATAACTATGGATGAAATTGAATTTTGGAATAATTTAGTGCAGTTTGATTAAAATTAAAAAGAAAAAACAAATATTTATTTAATTAGGCAATATTTGTACAACAAAGTGATCAACACGTGTTTGGTTATGGTGTTAATAAAGTAAGTCTTTTTCTATTATCTGTTGATCTTGTTAGGTTAGCAACAAAAAAATCTATTGATCTGGCTTTTAAGTAATGGTGGCTCAAAAATAATGTTTTAGTGAAACCTAAACTTGAATTTAAACCAAGTTTTTCGCTCGTACCCCGACGAACCTGAGTCTCGTTCATGCAGATCTTGTCTCCACTTGTCGGTAGTGCATCCCTTAGCAACGTTTAGACTTTCACTATCACTAAACATTTAAATAACAAGACATCTTCTTCAAAAATGAAAGAAATGTGATAGTAGACGCAAGTCTGATGCACTACGAGAGTTTCGGATTGGATTCAATATGTCCAATTTTTTTATGCCTTGTTGAAATCCTTTATTTGCTTATTCACCACCATCCATAGCCATCTTCAAATAATGTGAAATGAAGAAAAACAAATAATTTAAAAATTGTTCAAATAAAATATCATGTGTGTTATATCGTTCTAAAGGTAATTTTATATGCTTTTCAATAGTGTAAAAATATATAGGGTGTTCCATATAAAAAACACAAGTCTTGATAATATCTCAAAAAATAGGAGTTTAAAAAAAAGAAAAAATTAGAGCATAGGATTCTGCGTCAAAAAGCGCCCTAATATAATTTTTATATAAATCAGGCATTTCACAAATAAAAAAGTTACAAGGGTTTTTAAAAATTGCACATTTTAAGAGAACGCTCTGTATTTCTTATATTATGGAAGGTATAAAAATAGGGATTTCACCAATCGACTTCTCTTTAAAATCGAGCTCCAGAAGCTTAGGTCAGTTTTTGTCTAATTCCTTTAGAAATACAAGTTCCCTATTAAAAGTATCGAATTTGGCCCACCTTGTACATACCTATATGTGATCTACATGTTCCCAAAATTTCATAATTTTTTGAATTTCCGGGTTCGGGATCTTCCCTTGTAAGCCAATGTGAGAACACTGATTAAATCCAAGAGCACCAACGTAATTTTCAAGAGCTTTAAAAAAGTCTATCCAGTTTGATTAATAGTTACTTGAACGATTAAATCAACAAATAATATAAAAAAGTTCTCCCAAAATGTTTTGATCAATTTATTGGAAACAACGTCTAGAAAATTGTCTTAAGGGAATTAACAAAATATTAAGCAGAATTCTCAGTCTTTTGGATCAAAAAAGGCATTAAAAACGTCCTGTTTTCAGGGTGACATATTTAGAAAAATGTGCGTTTTTTTTTTTGTTCAATATACATACTTAGTCCTATGTAGTAAAATAATCTTTGAAACGGTTTGGAAATTGATTTTGATTTGTAATCTACATCTATCCTGTTACAAGGTATACATTATGTACATTATATTTTACTATGTAAGTACTGTAAAATTTCTGTTGTATTTCGCTTTTTATATTTTCCTTTAATGTAAGTTCAAGTATTTGTTTTGTCTAACTCTATTTCAATTGAGATCCCAAGAAAGCTTCTTTTTGATATTGTGTTGCCTTTTGTTACAACACGAATCTTTTTTTTGTCTTGGAAAAAGTTCTATTTACACAGTTCCTGTTTTTAGTTTTAGTTTATGAAATTGGTACATAGTGACATATTATTTTTTCAATTATTGTAGTAGATTAGAACCTTAAACATCGCTCAATTAATAAAAATTTCGCTCGTCTTCAAACTAATCGCTCAACTTCCTCTAAAATGAAATAACCTTACCAAATCAAGCTGAACGTTCAAATTTGATCGGTAAATTCAAATCTCTACTCCTAATTAAGGTTCTACTCCACTAAATTTCGAAATGTTGGTACGTCAAAACATTGCCTAGAACCGAAGAGAATTGTATAGAATAATTGTGAAATACGTACAATAAATTTACAATATACTACATGCCGTTCCGTGCATGACCTCTGATATAAACATAGGCGTACCGGCACCCAAACCGCCGTCCGTTTTTTCCTGTTCGTTCTGCTCATATTCGCAGTCGAAGTAGTGACTTTGGCAATCGAAGCATCTGCATTGGTCGGACATCTTGCACGTGATACCGAATTGCTTCGCCACGGCTTTGTACAGTTCCTTGCTGGATTTGTGCAAGATTTCAGGTCCTTTGATTGGTGTGGCTGCATCTGCTTTTGCTTGTAGTCGGGTCTACAAGGAAAACGTTGACAATTATGAGATTTTAAAGAATGGCCCTTAATTGTTTGTTAGTGTAAAGTTGGTAAATGGTAAATGTTGACTATAGTCGAGCGAATATATAATGAATAATATGTTACTGTGTTGCCGTTTTTAAATGGAAACCAGAAGTGGTACGCATGTCTATATTTTATTAGTACTAATTCTGACTGAAGCTATTGATTGATGGATGGATGGATGGACGACCGCCTCTATCATTTAGCATTGAGGCTTGTACAGAGTCGTAAGAAGTAATTTCAATAGGTTTTCTCTGTTATTGTTATCCTTTAATTTTAATAAATGTTAGAAGCATAATCTTTATAAATGTGAGAAGCACTATCTCAATACGTAACGGATTCATCGGCCCATTGATCCACAAAAGGAAAAGAAATCTAACCATTCGGACGAAAGAAAACAACCCTTTTTAAAATAAGCTCAATAAAATACCAACCAGCGTATTTCTAAGGTCAAGACAGATGTTAATCACAAGCAGCAATTTTATGTCCAAACCAACGGATTACAAGAACAGACGTGAAGATATGCGGAGAAAAATATCTCCGGTTATAAATTTAATATTTCTATTCTCCGAAACCGCGGAAAAGTGACGAAAGTCTCTGGAGGAATAGAAGATACAATCCCCGAAGCCAGAAAACAAAAGCAGGGAAACAGTTTATAGAGGAAACTGCTATTTGTTAGTCAGTGACCAAAATCGCCGATTGACTCCAATAAAAACTGAAGTTGAAAAAATAAACCAAATAAACGAATTTGAAGATTTTTGCAGTATTATTGCTTCTGGAGGGAACCAATTACAATTAGTTAGAGGATGCACACCACAAAGAACCACCCCAAATCTTCCCAGAGGTAGTTTATAATTGCGTCAGTCGGGGCAGAGGTCGCCGGATAGGTTGTTCGAGTATCCTCAAACCTTTTCTTCGAAATAACTTCGAACCGTTCTTCGGGACAATGCAAACTCTCCTCTAAGTGAACTTCAACGTCAAAACGCAAAAGTCATATAGTGAGTGAGGGTGTACAAGGAGTCAAGACGAACGGTCACACGGGAGCAAGGGAGCAAGAAGCAAGATTTAAGATAAGTAAGTCCCTTCCATATTGAAAGAGTTTAAAAGAAAAACCAACAAATTTATATAGTTTTCTACATTTCTCTTTTGGTACCTGTATTTTTTTTTTGTAGTTTTATATCGGTTGCTTTCCATACATTCTCTTTTTGTAAATTAGTAAATTTAGTCATAGCAATCATTTCGTTTTATTTAAACAATACCTTCCCTCCGTAAAGCTCTAGAGCAAGAACCCGCGCAGAAAAGAAAAAGTAACATATTGGTTTTTTCTCACTTTTCCTTTCTTTGAGGCTCTTCTGCGGTTCCTTAACGACCGGGGTTGGCTACCAGAATCTCACCACCCCCGGACTCGTTACATTAGAATTATTTTTCCTTTAATTTATGCAGATATATTGATTTGGTTTTCCTTGTTTACCAAAACGCCTAACAAACGTCCCCGCCAAGAGCTCATGAACACCTGGATTAAGGATCATGAATGTTTCAAAGTTGTGAAAGTCGACACAGAGATTTATTGTACAATTTATTCAATTACTGTAAAATGTTCCAAAAAAATGTCGATTTACGGACCATTTAAAAGATAAAAAATGTTCATCTCGAATGGGCGATCTCTGCGCCCTTTTGGCTGCAAATATACTCTTTCAAAAACTAGATAATCCAGTCTTTAAAAATTTTCTGCGCAATATACAGGTATAAGTATTGCCGACGAGTCAACGTTACCAAAAAAAACTATCTCCCGAAAATAGACGAAACCATAGATGCGTTAGGGCAAAGAGTAGTTCATGTCATTGTTGGTGTTTCGTATACAGAACGTCCAAAAAAGCCATATTTAATAGCCAGCAAAATAATAAAACCGGGTAAATGCTGATACAATAATGGAAATAGTTTTTAGCAGTATTGACAAAATTTTCGAAGATGTGAGGGAACGGGAGAAAGTTTTTCTCTTTGTGAGTAACTCTGCAGCTTATATGCTTAAAGCTGGAAAATTGCTTAAAGACATCTTCAAAAATATGCTGCAGCTTTGATAGTGCTATGAAATATATATATATGCGGCAAAGCGTCATTCTATTGGAGAATAAATTCAAGGTCCCTTCCATAGGATCTTGCAGTACCAACTGGCCAACAAAATTGCCTTATACTTTGCAACATTCATCTTAAGCTCAATCAATTCCAATTGTGCCCGAATCACTAGCAATCATACAATCCCATATCAATTGGAATCTCTTGGAAATTCGACAGCTCTTTCGAGAAAATCTTTAAGAAAAGCCTCTATTTCTAATCGCCCACTTTGGATTATCCCCTACATAAACGTCGCCTCAAATATTTCTTTCCGATCGTTATCAATTTGCTTTTCATTTTGCTCAAATTAATCGGTTGTGTTTGGGAACAATTGCGCTGATTCCAAAGAGCCGAAATATTCCCTTCTGAGCTTCAGCGGTTTTCTTTGCAAATGTTGACCGAACTTCTTTGACTTCGTGCGGTTATAATTCTAGGTATACGACTACCTTTTACTTTCATTCCGATGGTTCCAGTTTGTCTTCAGCGTTTAACAGTATTTTCCGCTGAAGACTTTGCCATTCCTAATTTACTGGCGATTTGCTCATTTTGCTCGACGATATTGGACTAACAACTCGGCAAACTAACCCAAAAACTTGTTTCAATGTACTTTAAAATTACCTTAATTTTTAATATTATAAATATTAAGTAAATAACTTTTTAACTGATACATAACTCAATCGTTATTGCTATTGACAGATATCCATCCAACAAACATCTGTTACACAAGACAAATGAAACACTAAATATATACAAAATACCAAACAAAAATGTCCATGAAAAAGAAATAACTTTCTTCTTCAATTATGTTTCCCTTGCCCCACTTTATCTCAGTACCAGGTCGATAATTCCTAATAATTCAATCACCCCTCTGAAACAACTCGATAACCGACTTATGAGCTAATCTTACTTACTTCCTCTAGAACGCATTCGTAAGACGGTGGAGGACTGGACGGAATGACGACCTCTTGACCTTCCGCCGCCTCCATGATTGCCGGAACGTTGCTCTGAGGGCTATTCAGCTCGCTATCACAGTTATCGGGCGTTTCTACGGAATTGCTTCTCGTCGAAGAATTGCTCTTCGACATCCTGCTGAATTTAAACTTAAACGGCGCCACTTTGACTGGTTTGCGATGATTCCGATTCCCGAATCTGCGATCTAGTTAAAAAAAGGTAAATAAATCACCTGCTCCGCCAATGCTTCTCGTTTTTCGATGAAGGAAACTTAATATTTCAAATTTACTGTCGATCCTTGGTTTCAGGTGTGAATCTGATTGTACAAGTTGTGTGATTTGCGCAAAGCTGCTTGGTCAGTCTGTTTTCTTTGGTCGATTTTCCTATTTGCGAAATGTTTTTAATTTCGAGAAGCGTAATCTCTGAAAATAAAAATTAGATTCAATGCATTTGTTCTTCCATCGTCAGCATGTAACGAAAAGATTTTTTTTATTTTTAACATTTATGGATCTTTCTTAATTAAAAACGTTTTAATGCGTTTTTAATTAAGAAACACGTTCATGAATTTTTTTTTTTATTTTGCATCTATTGGTATGAATCAACGATTTCGATGAGGTTTACAAATTTTAAATCTAGCGATTTCGATTTGGAAATTATGAATCATCTACTGTCTCTCATAAAAGCACAAAATAAACAACTTAGTGTTAGGCAGGAAGTCTGGCGTAGTTTCCAAAATCACGGTTTATGGAATGATACTAAAGCTTGACTACATAAGTTTCATGGATAGACATGAGGATGAGCAGAAACAAACAGAGACGAAGATAAATCCCATTTTCTTTCAGAAGCGCAAATAGCTGTACGTCATTACTTCTGGCGCTAATGATAATGATTTTAGATACCGCATTTTGAACATCCAAGAGCTTTATTGAGCTTTCACCCTATCTAATAACAAGAAAACAGATAATACCAGCTATGAGAAATATTATATCGTTTAGTACAATTTATTACACATTTCACTATTTAGAGACCGGCAGATTCTTTAATAAGAGGTATAATAATGCGCAGTGTATCCCCGGATGGACCTAACTATACTTGTAAGCTTCCTTATTTCGAATTTTAGGAAGAAGAGTCATGCTTTTTTAAAAAAATTTACTTCATCTAGCAAGTCCTTAGGCGCTACTAAACTTTCAAAATAACATACAGGGTGCTTATTATTTATTACACAATTATTATAATATATAGCAACAAACAAAACTTATTCTACATGTTGCCCTCGTACTGATACACATTTTTCAACGACGGCTCTAAATTTTTCGAATACTAAGAGAACTTTAATGTTCTGTAAAAAAATGAATCAACGAACGCAAAATCGGCATAAAAACGTACCTAAAACATGCATTATTATTTACTAAATAACTGCAAACGGGATGACAAATTTTCTGCATTAAACATAACTTAAAACTTAAATTTATTTATTTATTTTCCTTGTCTTTGAGAAGTTTATAAAGGTTTTTAATATTGGCTTTTATTTCGATGCACCTCAAATGGATTGACCAGCTAGAAATACAAAACAAACCAAAACAAAAGATTTTCTCAAACACCTCGAAAACGAATCGATCAATTTCAAAAGACTAAACGCCAAAATGTACTGTTTCAAAAGACCATTAAAATGAGGTATTACTCGATACCCCTTTCCATTTAAGACTTTTAAGGGAGTAGCCCAAGGAGGCAGGGGGTTCAAGTCAGCCAAGTTAATTTTTGCACAAAAAGGTTGTCCCCCTCAATAATACTTCTTAGGTGTTTCGCGAAATTTTTTATAAATTTCCAAATTTCCAGAAATTTAGGGTGGGATGTTTTCAAATGAACACCCGGTAAATCTAATCTATTTTTTTCTACTTCAATCCGCAATTTCTTCACAAAAAAAAACTATTTTTTTGCCTAACATCTCCAATTTCTTAACCACACCATTTACCTGGTGAATCCTATTATTAATGAAAACATATCCCTTTCAGATTGTCAAAACAGTAGCTCTGATTGACATCATAAAACGTAGCCCCGGAAGAAAATATCAGATTATTGTGCGTTAGATGCCTTGTAAAAATCAATAATTAATTAAATGTGATCGATGTTGGGCATAGAAATATTCTCCTCTTTAGTACACGTCAGGAAATTGACTAGCATTTTAATTGGATATTAAATTAAAATTGCGTCTGTTATAAGTTAATTAAAATTCGAATGGATTAAGTTTACTAATTCATGGTTTGTGAGGCTGTTGGGTTCGTTCCCTACAGATCACTCTAACAGTTAGAAAACCTATCGCGGTCCAAAACTTTTCAAAGTATCTGTATAATCAACCACAATATATAACGTATTATTGATCTATTTTGTCTTGGGTGTCACCTCTATCAAATATGTGATTTATTTCCCAACACCAACAATATTTCTTTACAGAAAATACTCCAACCTTCACTAAACGATATTTAATATTTAAACTACCAATAAATTCAAAAAAATCGATAATGATATGTTTTAAATAAAATTTTACTAGTAAAAGCAAGGAATTTTTACTCACCTGTAAAAATTCGTAATATGAAACTGCACACAGAACTTATGAAGCGTCGAATTTTTACATATCGTCGTTGTAGAACACAAAATTGTATACATTTAGGCTATATGGTCGTGCACACTTATGGGGGTCTCGGAGTTTTCATTCATCTGACACCTGCGTCGCGACGCCGCGTTGTAGACGCCCATTCAGCGCCGACGTAAAGCGGACGGGGAAACAAAGCCATTGAACGTTGAAAATAGGGAAGACAAGTTAAATAAGCACTGAGAAACGTGAATAATCGATTATCTTTATATCCCTAATGAGAAACGAGAATATTTGCTGGAAAAAGTCATTTATTTATGTTTTTCTTATTAAATATCGTATAGAATGTAGCTATTTATAAGTAAAGTTCTCCACTTTCCGTACCCTTCACGAAATTAGCAGAGACTAGAAAACAGTCAGCAACACAAACCCATTCTCACCAGACGAATAAACACGAGAGTGTCTAGTCTCCACCTATTTGGTGAAGGGCACGGAAGGTGGTGAGCTTTATTCATAAGAATATTATTCTTGTTTACTTCAATGTATTTTAGAGGAATATTCAAAGTGTTGATTACATGGACGTAGCCAGAAATTGGTCAAACGGGGGGGTCCAATTAGAGTTGACATTTTGGAAACTTTCGTATGACCGGCAATAAGAAACAAAAGTGAAATTAATTCGGAGATTTAGAGGTGGGGAGGCATTGTCTCTCCCTGCCTCCTCCTACCTATAGCTGCGCACATGGTTGATTATACCTATATAAATATTTTAAAATTTAAAATTCCTCATAAAGCGACATCTATAACAATAAAAAAAGGTTGATCAACATCCATACAAAAAGACATTATTTAAATCTTCTCTTAAAAGTAACGAATATTTTCTAATTATGTACATTTATGTAATTTCGCGTACACAATCGGTCTAATTTCATTTGTGGTATATGGAATATCTCTCCAACTAACAACTTTATTTATAGATTTCCATACGCTGCG
>CACRWH010006519.1:0-15811 GCA_902655005.2 Marronus borbonicus | reverse complement strand
TGACATCTGCCGGAAAAACCGGAAAGGAATTACCGACACACCTGGTAGATGTAGGGAGTATTAATTAACTTCTAGACAGAATAATTATACAAATCCTATAAGCCAATAATACACATGGTGGTCTATTTAAAGTAAGCTGTTGTGCCTTATTAGAAGCTCCTTAATTTTGTAACGTATTGACTATATAACCAGAAAATTTTAACTTCGAAACTTAAAACACTCTCTCAGTTATTAATTTTCCATTCCGCTGTCAATAAAGCTTGCAAATTCATTAAAACCCGTCTTTCCCAAAAACTGTCAGATAGATATAGATATCTTAACAGGGTGTTCTATTTAAAATAAGTACGGTGACATTTGTTTTCGGTACAACCGGAAGTAACTAGGAGTTGCAAAGTTTTTATTTAATAGATCAGTATCAAAATTCCAAAAAGACAACTTTTTAGCATTCAGCTAGTAATAACTCCCAGGATTCGGTTAACCGACGGTTTAAATGCCACACCCAAACATAAAATAAAACATCATCCTGTATGTCGTAGCGCAACAATAACTATAGTTAGTGACAGTCAAGCGATTTTAAAGGCTATCAAAGCCTACTCATACGAATCTAGTCTGATTCGCGAATGTATACACAATTTATAGCAATTGGAACACGAAAACCACGTTACTTTGCGATGGGTCCCAAGCAATCAAGGGATCGAAGGTAATGAAAAGACGGACAAGTTAGCTGGCGAAATAGCGAACATGCCCTTCGTGTTCATCGGACCTAATCCCTTCTGTGGCCTACAAGAGAAGCACATAAAACAAGTAATTAAAATATGGGAGGACAATCAAGAGACCTTGTACTGGGATAATGTTCCAGGACAAAAACAGATGAAAGCTTTCATATCAGGCTCGCCTTAGACGGCAAAAATAACGGTACGGTTCAGTAAAGGGGACCTTAGATTACTAAAATATCACCTATTCAATCTAGGAAAACCTGAAGATCAAATCTGTTGTCTATGCCTAGAAGATCTGGAGACGGGAGACACATTCTATGCAAATGTGTTGCCATCAGTGGCACTCGACAACAACATTTCGGTAAACTATTTCTGACATCTACTGAACTGAAAGGTGAAGATGCTAGAGTAATATTAAGGTCTATTAAGAGCCTTCACCTACTCTAACACATATAAGGGCATTTTGTTACAATTGATCTATTAAGGACGTAGTGACTAAAGGCATTTGCGTCTTTGCCCAATGATACTATTTAATAATACATTTTTATTTAGGTACGTGAAATAATTGCCGTTTGCGCGGAGTTCATTAATCTAAGTCGAGGTGCGGTTCTCTAGAGACAGCCAAAGTTGCTCCGAGAAGAAAATGTCGAAACGCTTCGTCGAAATTTAACTGGGACGATTTTCGTTTTTATTTTCCTTCAATTCAATAAAATAATCATAAATTTTGCATTAATTTTATTCAATGCACCTCTACAATCCCCTATATAACGCGTAACAAGCTTTGTGATGAGATGGGCTTGTAAAAGCGCACACTAAAGCAGAACCTCGACATTTCTTTTTATTTTCGTGGCAATTTTGCCCATCGTTCGACATTAAAATTTCATTATTTATTCGTATACGTGCGCGGATGTCTTTTCCGTACAGCAATATTCTTTTATGCCGAAGAAATTACAGGTTGGCTTCGTCCAAAGGCATAACGATATAACTTAACCACTCTGTCTTGGCCATGAAATAAATAGTTAGTACCAACGGTACGATTTCGCGTTTTATTTCGGTACGCGATCGGAGTCTCGTCGAAAATTTATTATTATATGGAATACGTACGCTGGTAGTTATCAGCTAGCAATTACCACATATTTAAGCTTAACTTCTGTAATTAGTATTTATGGTTGTATCTTACTTTTAATTTAAAATATATTTTCCTGTTCTACAAATCTTTGACCGTTTAGTTTTAGTATTTTGCAGTTGCAGTAAATCTTGTTGTTTCTGGAAATTGTGAGGTGCTTTTTAATTTGTTTATGTTAGTAATAAGAATAATTACATTTATTTGCAACAGTTATTCATCTACTCAAGGAAATTTATATTACATAGCAATATGAAGAAAAATTAACTAAATATGAACCTGAAGAATCAAATAATAGCCACAATAAATTTCTAACGCTACTTGAAACTAACATACTAAACTAAAAAAGACATAGATAAGAAAGACACTGTACTGGAAACAAAAATTACACGGCGAACTGTGCGTACTGTGAGTAGAAATTGCAGAGAGAATTGAATTGAAAGGATCGGCATTAATATCGCATTCGCAATACGATTACAGTTGCCACACCTCCAAGAGACCGGAGACTCCATTAAAATATTTGTCCTGTTAGGGTTGCAGTAAAATGTAAAGGAACATCTGGCTCCAGGTATCAGAAAATTACATTTATGTAGCTGCTGTGGACAATCGATTTGATTATGCAACAGAGAAAACAAGAACTTAAGTAGCGATGTAATCCTTCTTATGTAAAGCACCGTGAAATTAAACTTGTTTAACAAAGCGTTGTACTTGCAGTTTCTAGTTGAACTGAACTTGAAAATCCTTCAAATAGGAAAAACATGTCGGAAACTTCCTTTGAACAGATTACAGAATTTATACAAGTTATGAAGTGGGAAACTAAATCTAAGCACCGTACTCTAGTCGGGGCCGAACAAGAGAAAAAATAATGTACGCAGAGAAAAAGAATGTCTGTAATGCAAAAAAAAATAGAACTTTAAGTGTACAATTTTATTCCAAGAGAGTATTCTGTTGAATTTAGAGTATTGGCTTAATCCAAGAGAGTTAACTAAAAGCAACCTAACATGTGAAAATAAGTTTTCCAGCAAACTACAAATAAAGACGAGATGGTTCCGATACCTCAAGACAAATCGGTGACAAAGAAGCGAAAGAAGAATACAAATAAGCCTTTGTATTAAGAGAATATTGATTATTTTTTTAAATATCTGTTGTAATTGGACGATTTTAGATAAAAACTATTCACCTATTTTGGACAAACAATCACATTCTTAAATGGGTTCATTTTTTCAAAATAGCGACCTTCTTGCGTTTTCCTGTGTGGATATAAAAGCGCCGTCTACTACCAAATATTTATTCGTTTCTAGTAACTCCAGTAGTCTTTTTCCTGTGTGTAGATGTTACGGGGATCCTCGCAATTATTTGCGAAATCCCTACATTTTTGAACTTTTGAACACAAATTACAAAATATGGCAAGATGGTGAATCAAAAAACACCGCTAGATCTTTTAATTAAGATACAGACTTCCAACACTCTTTTGAAAAAATACCGGTTGTTTCCGTTTGGTAAATGTTACATATTAGCACTTATAGCAGAAATTTAAGAATAACATATTTTCTTACGATGGTTGGAGACGCAGGGAGGATTAATATCACCATTAAGACTTTGAAAGACTAAAAAATTTGATGTTTTTCCAAATATGATTCAAATTAAATGTAATATATCAAGTTCAGCAAATAGAGTAATTCTTTTGGCTAAGAAATGTTGGTTAAATTAAAAAAAAATTAAATTAAAACAAAGTTCTAGTCCCATGGGGTTCGAGTGATTTAATTTTTATTCCATATCATTAGCTAACCCAGTTTTCCAATTTTCGTTAGTAAATACACTGGCTGTAATTAAAAATGTCACACCCCTAAATTGTTGGAGTATTTCGTTAAAATTTTATAAATGTATTTTTGAAGCTCAACTGAAACGATTGTTTATCACATTGCATTGGTCTAGTCGGTTTTCCAGCATTTACAAAGGCTAAATTCTTCATGTTTTTACAGGAATACCTGTTATGTATGTTTCAAGCAATCGCAAGCGATGCTTCGCAGGTGACAACGTGCACCTTATAAACAACTAACCCCCTTCAAAAGTGGCCGTATTATTGGGCTACATGAAGGCGGAGTTAATTTCCTGGAAAATGCGTGTATTCAACTGTATTACGGTGTTGGAATCAGTGAAATGCAAATTAAGATAAAGCACTTAGAGTAGTGTTCAGAAATATTAGGTTGTTTATACTCCTTTATGTATAGAAATTGGGAGAGACGGATCAAGGATTTTGTTACTTTCTGTTAGAAGTGTTTTACCAGAATTAATAGACCCACAAATTCCCAAAAAGAAATTTATGAAATACGTTTAACTATAAAAAGGTTTTGGTATCATTAGAATTAACTATTTTTTTACATACATACGGCGTGTCCACCTACTCCGCGTCGTGGGCAAGTTATAGAAACAGTTTTCAAATAAACAATATTCAGAAATAAGTTTTGCACAATACAAAATGATGTCCAAGTATACAGAGTGCTTAATTTCCGCTACAAACGATACAAGTTCAGTTAACGATTACGATTTTGGCTACCTTTCGTCAATGCAAGTATTAATATATCTACAATCCATTTTCATTTGTGGGATAATGGACATAATTGAAGTTTTTGCGAAATGTCACTGCTTCTACTGATATCTTAAATGTTCTACACTCTAGACCAGAGATTCAATTTTTATTTGATTGAGTATTTCTGGAAGTTTTTATATCGTTTAGTAGCTACAAGCTGACTATCGAAATTATTTGACTCATGTTATTTCTTTTTTTTTTTAATAGAGCGTCCTATATTTTTTTAGAATTTGGTAAAGAAATCGTTATTTGAAGACGTAGTGTTGCGACAAAATACTTTAAACTGTTGTTTCGCTAAAGATATTCACCAAAATTAATAAGTAAACGTTATTTTTTTTGTGTAGTAACTATTATTAACAAATTAACAAGCACGTATAAATAATAAACAGGGAAAATAGGCAGCCAAATGTTGGTTAGAGTTCAGCATAAAACAAATACATTTTTCCTTAATGCAATAGGTAGCATGGACATCATACAAATATTACTCCTGGAATGTTAGTAAAAAAAAAATACACGGAGTCGCATTACAATCTGTACGAATGAAGTAGTGCTCACTTCCAATAGAATATCTTTAAAAAAAAGCCAACCCTTATACTATTTCGTCGCGGCACTTTATGCATTTTAGCAAAAATTTCTTATTCTTTATGAGATTCAGGAAGAATCTCAAATTATGTCAATTATCTCAAAAACTAAGATAGACAGGTAGAGGAAATTTGATGAAGATAAATATGGAATAAAGAGCAGCAGTCGAACACGTAATAACAGATATACAAGATTCTGAACACATCAGAAAATGCCTAGAAACAGTAACCAAAAAATATAATGCTAAGATAGGTTAGCTTCCTCATGGTATTGATGGAATGATTCACGGCAAACGCAACAAAAGGAGAGAAAAAAATTACACCAACACACGGACATGTTTCTGCCTACCCGGCGCCAAGAAATGTCGAGTTTGTCGTTTTGAAAGTTGCAGCATTAACTGTGAGGCAACAGCGATAGAAGGTAGAGATAAAAAAATACTCTCGAAACCACGCTGATGACGCCGGATAGGCAGAAACATGTCCGTGTGTTGGTGTAATTTTTTTCTCTCCTTTTGTTGCGTTTGCCGTGAATTATTCCATCAATACCATGAGGAAGCTAAGCTATCTTAGCATTATATTTTTTGGTTATACAAGATTCTAACAATACTCAAGTATCGGCATACTCCGCACTACACAAGTTAACAGTATGATTGAATGAAAATGAGGCGTCTATTAATGTTATAATTTATTCTTGCAATTTTCCCTAAATTACTCTGAAAAGCTTTACCTGATATTATTTTTCTCTGAATTCTACTAATCTGTAATTTAAAAGGAGGGGATAAATAATTTATAGTAAGAATGAGAAAATCTATATTTTAGCAGTGTAGAAGAAGTAGAAAGTGTAACGTATGCTGGCAAGGTACACGACAAAATTCGTTCAATAGCACCCGATGCTATGCAATAGGTATTAAGTATTTTCTAAAACGCCTACTTATTTGGGCATAAATTCTTCTTTTATTATTGATTTACTAATGTATTTACTAATATTATTGTACAAAGCAGCTGCTTTAAAAGCCAATTTTTGATTATTAACAGTACAAAATCCGCTGTAGCTTCTCAAAGATAGCGTAAAATTAGGTATTTTCAAGTTATTTTAAAAAACTATAGAAAATATGTAATTGAATTGGCGTCATGACGCAAACTTGCGAATCCCTTCAGATCATACTCCTTTTACAATGGAACAAACATCTAATAAAATAAACTTGCCCAAAGTACAGCGTGTTATTCGTATAGGAGCAGTATACCCTCAAAAACACTGTGCGTCGAGATGTTATAACCTAGTCAACTATATTTCCCAAAATTCAGGTGAGAAACACGCTCGACGTAACCGCCTATACCAATTTACTTAAAAGTTTAATGTTAAAATTATTGGAAAGAATTAGTAGCTTCTAACGGATGGTTTCGTAAGGGAACAGAGAGAAGAATCCGAATCCCACCGACATTAAATTTTCAAGAAACAACATCTTACAGTCGCAAGACTACCGCACCTTAATTAAGAACCATTACGAAATCGGTCGGGCATTGATTGTTCTATTACCGCTCCGCTTTGGCTGACGCGGGAGAGGTTAATTTCTCTACTTTTTCACACACCGGTGTCGGCCCGGCAATAGACCACCGGGCCCTCGACGCGACCCCCTTCATTGACTCGATTAACCTTTCTCCTGCGTACCGCTCATAAAATATTCCGTTCGCGTAGGTCTGAAAGACCAACGACTCAGCCGAGACTGCTTATAACGCATTACGTTAGAACAAAAACGGCGTGCAAGCGATGTCGTCCATTAGATGATAATTTAAATTGTGCCGGCCGAACAATAAATGTCATTGACTAGCTTTTGCTGGTCGACTCTTCAACAGCCGACGTTTCCATTGTGCGCGTTGTTCTGAGTGCCGGCTGGTTGCTTGCCACTTCGTTGGTCTTTTATGGACGTTCGCATAACGATATTGCAATGCAGTTCCTGAATGCAGGATGTATTTGTATTTGTGCGCATATAATTGGCAAATGAATGTGTAATTGATCTACGATGATTGCTTCGAAAGAAATCTGAGGATACGTTTCTATTATAAGAATGCTTTAAGTAGTTACCGTAAACTGGGGGTATTTTGATACATATTGGGATTATTTTGACATGCATGCACTAATTACTTTGAATTTTCGTTACATACACGCATATATGCAGGTTCAACAACCACCAACGCTTTGAAGAATGATTAATTCTGGGTTATGCTTATGCTGCTATTGCTACAATTCGTAGCCTAATTACTGTAAACTATTGCATTTATAATATTTAGAAAATATATAAAATAAGTGGGCAGTCGGAGATGCAAAATTTACAATGAAGACGATTTTTCAAAAGCGGTAAGCAAAACAAGAAATGGAGGGTTATCCCAAAAAGTGAAAGAAATTCTAAAATATTTTTCTTGCCAAAAAATCTACCCTTTGCATTGAGAACTGGCTGAAGAATTCGTGGTATCTTTTCGATTAATTTCGCCTGGGATGTTGTTTCATTCTTGTTGGAGAGTATTCAAGAATTGTTGCTTGGAATTTGAGCCAACAATTCTAACAATTCTTCTTCTCTGGTTCGGATCACTGTTATGCATAAAAGTGAAATTTTCGCCTATTACTTGCAGCCCAGAAGGAACGCTATGGGATTCTAATATTTCGCAGTAGTCCTCTATCTAGATTATTCCCTCAATTCTGTATAGCGTCCCTGTTCTGGACTAAAAAAAAGCAACCCCGAACTGTAATTGAACCACCACCGCGTTTTATTATCGGTACAATGCATTCTCATTGGCGAACTGTCTCATAAACATCCTCCTGCTTTAAGTATTGATCCACCGGTAAAACATTTTTCCATCGTTCTATCGTCCTGTTCCGATGTTCTCAGTCCCATTATAGCCTTTTCAATCTGTTATTCCGATGTAGCAATGGTTTACCAGCTGCTACGAGGCCGTGTAAACTTCCTTCCGCTAGCCGGCGTTTGGCATTTCTTAATAAATTGATTCTGGTAAGAATGTGTACTATTGACTAAATTTGGCGTGGTGCGTACATTAGGAATTGCTAGTGACTGGGGAATCCTCATAACTAAAACTTACATACGGGGTGAAGACCACTAAGCAATTGTATCTTCCAAGACAAATACATTGTCTTAAGTGTTATTTTGAGTATAAAAGTATTCTAGTGATGAGTTAAACACAACCTCAAAACAAACGTAATGTCAAAGAAATTTGTTGATGACCCAACTTTGACAACAAACTCTCATGGCTAATATATGATGACTAAAAATCAAAACGTTATTCACGAGGAATCAATAAAAATTTAATCATAATCATCAACTTGTGAATAACGAACAACTGATTGCGTGTTAGTCATGATTGATTATTCATGAATAACAGTTAGATATTATTCATGACGAACCGTTATTCATCGACTTTTAGTAACGATTGATCAATATTAAGGAATAACGGTTAATCCCTAGTCATGACTAATCGATATTCATCGACCGTTAGACATGAATAACGATTAGTCAATAATCATGACTAAATACCTGATTGATGGAGTCAATAATCGTGAAAGAGAAATTAAAAAGGTGTTTCTTAAATTTAATAGACCCTTTCTTTCTTTGGCAGTAGTAGAGAGACTATCTAGTTACCAACATTCTGACAAGAATTCTCAATGTCGGGTTTGGCTGAAAATTAACTAATTAATTAAGGAATGACTTTTAATTTTTCAATAGTCCAGTTTGTCACCTTTTGATACATATTGTATTGTACAATGCGGTTCAACAGTTTCATGAAAGTTTTATTTTCATAATTCATTAAAAATATTAAACCCAAAACAATTTGTGTTCCTTTTTGATTTCATAGTTTTGCAAATGTACATAGATATATCGTTGAAGCAGTTGCACTACGTATTCATGGCATGGAGGTAAGTACTTCATTTATCTGAAGTACTAAAGCAGGTAATGTTTTGTTATAAATTATGGTCATCAGCATTAATTATTTTCTAGCAAAGTTTGCTTGAATTTTTGTCGACTTTTGTATATTTGTGCACGTTTACATTACGCAAAAAGAAAAACCAAACAATTAGCACTTTAGGGCAGTAAATTTAACAACGAATGGCGGGTAACATATATCGTAAATTGTTTTTGTAACACATTTGCACAATTGCATTACAAAATCAATTGACAATAGACGTTACTTGCCATTCATCTACCTTCATAAAGTGCTAATTATTTGGTCTCTGTTTTTGCATAATGTAAAAATGCACAAATATACAAATGTCCATAAAAATCTAAGCAAATCGTCCAAACTTTGTTAGAAAATAATTAATGCTCATGACCGTAACTTGTAACAAAACGTCGCCTAGTTTAGTACTTCAGATAAATGAAGTACTTACCTCCACGTTGCACTACAAATCGGAATTGTTATACATGATAGCACTTAGACAGATACTATTTCTAAAATTTAGTAACATAGTTTTTAAAATGCTAAGAGTAGGAGGCACTGATAATTTTGTCGTATCGTAGTAATTTACATAAAAAAAAGTATTGAGGCTTCAGAATGTAAATTTAAGCAGATACATTAATAAAAAAAGATATAAAAATGAATTAATATAAAGAAAAGGAAATCATAATATGGACATATGGCAACGTCAAGTCTTTCCATTGATTCTTACGAAAGGAAAATCTCCCTTTTTTGCAGCACTGTTTGTTTTTGAATCTGGATGTGATGATTACCGCAGAAACTACTAACAAACACACCATGAAACGTTTCTGTCGAGTTCGGCGCATTGCTTGATTGTTAGTATCAACAGTAAAATTTAGGTGAGGTTATGACAAACAAAATCGTTGGTCAAGTTCTTACACTGATTTGTTTCAAACTACTCCCAGCACCTCCACCCAAACTGCCGAACTGATTCTTTGAAAAACATTTTTATTTTAATATGGAATACCTTATTTAAAGGAATAACAAAGAAGTTATTTGCCAATTTAGTAAAGCAGGAAGCGCATAGAATTAATTGTGATTTTGACGTGTAACTGGTGTTATTAATAAAGTATTATAATTATTTTTTTTATTGAAACAAGCACCATTTCCTGTAATTGTAATAAAATCAAATAATAAATAATCTACTCCTTTTTTTAGGTGCTCTTCTAAATTATTGTATTATTTTATGCTCAATAATAGTAGAAGTAAATACATAGTAACAGAGGGGTGCAGCGTGACTCACTCAACCTCTTTACTGTGTGAGTAAGCTCGACATGTTGTAATAATAATTATACCCATAGGAGGGTACAATTTTTAGGGGGAATCTTTTGGGAAATCGGCTTTACATTATATTAGGGAGTGATTTTTGTTACGTAAGCAGCTTCGATATCTAGGTTAGTTGTTACAAAAGCACCCTTCTGTATTAGAGAGGGTTGCCTAGTGATCAATTATGCGATCAAGGGTAAGCTTTGCCAAGGTAGCAGGCCGTGTGTATAGACACAATGAGCATGTTATAAATCGTTGCCTGCAATTTCTATAGCATATTTAAATCGACTACGAATTTCACAAACTTGAGAAATATTTTCCCACCTTCCTGGAATATCTGAAGCACTGAGATATGAAAAAAGACTCAGAAGCGAAAAATTTTCTATATTAAAAATATCTCACATTCAAATTTCAATTTAATATTCAATAAAAGACAACGGGACGCTCCGCAAAACTCGCATACGTCTGACGTATTGATTTTAAGTTAGCGTTAGCGTTTTTGTATTAGAGAATCGGGGGAGCGATGTAGAGTTCGATAGAGGGAAAGACGGTAGAAGGAAGAACACGTCCGTATATATTTACTTTTGGCCCCCGTAAAACAAATCATCTCATGATGAATTTCCTTTATAAATCTTGGCAAAATATACGTCGATGGTAAATTTAGGAAAAATGAAGGGACTCTGAATAATGTATGGGACGGAATTTATGAGTTGTTGGGTAGTTTTATGGAGGAAAAAGACGTTGAGCGTTTAGCAAATTACCCTACATTTTTCTTACATACATAAATGGAATTTAAGATCTATTGTAATGTTTTACGAAGGAAAAATTTGAGGGGAATTTAGAAATTAATTCTTTTCGAAAATTCTAGAATTTAGATTTAATTTGAAGATATGAACGAATTTTTAGAGAAGTTTTAGAAAATCTAAATGAAAACTGACCTTGTATGGCAAAGTTCCACTTGTGCCATCAAAGCGCCATGTTTAAGTGGCTTCTTTTTGATAATTCTTCAAGTTAACATATGTCAACGACAGATAGACACAAAGTTAATTATAAAATTAGCGTCATTTCACACAGTTGTTTTATTTCCACATCCACTTTTGATAATTTCAGTATTTATATATATATATACTGATGTGGAAATACATACCGAAACGATGAGTTTGATGTAGCATGATGCAGGAACGCAACTGTGGCAAAGATTCTATGCTTTTCGATTACATTTTACACCACATACAACACTACAACGTGAAACTTGCTGAGAATTTTGACGAACGTTGGTGGACGATTATTAATTAATAAAATTATACTTTGCTATGCTTAAACTTACGCAGAATCTTGTTGTAGAAAGATTTAGGTTTGAAAAATTAGAAAATAGAATACAATAGAAGCTAATGACTGTTTTCTCTATTACTGTCGTTGGCTGGACTTATATTATCCTCCTACCACCCGCGCTCCAAAAGATTATAGGCCAGAAAAAGAAATTTTGTTTTAGAAACCGAGCTCTCAACCACTAGAGAGACCTTTGCTTCGGATAAGCAGACAAACTAAAGTTACTATATGAGGTGTGTGGGTGGCGCTGACGACAAATAACCTCTGAAACAATAGTTGTAACATTACGCCATATCCTTTGCTACTAAAAGTATTAGGGATATACAGGGGAAAGTGTTCCACAATCAGACGTTATTTCTAATTTTAAAATTACCGCTTCGATGTTGGCGGTAGTAAGACGAATGATTGGTTTACTTAAACAGTATCAAATTCTTAATTGGAGAAGGTATACATTGAACAATGCACTTTGTTGTCAATTAAACCATTTCAGGTGAGGTTTCTTTTAAGGCTGTAGTATATGTAACAAAGGAAATGTTGAGTAAAATGCTCCTTTATCTTAAAACATTTTATATTTCAAAATTCGGGCAACTGATTTCATGCTAAAGTCACATCATCAGGCCAGAATTAAATAGACAATTCTAATCGACCTTCTCTTTGTTAACTTGACCTCACACAGAGTCACTATGGATTTTGTAGCATTCTTTTTGCTACCAAATTTGTTCTGAAGGAAGTTTTGAGTTTCGTAACAATTAGCATTTTATTTTAGAAATATGGCCCGTGGAAGGCAGCGATGTCTAATAAATGTTTATTTGAGGAAAGCTGCTGTAAGATATGGTGTTAAATGTTAAACAATAAGATATTTTGGTCGATTCTGTCTTGTTCAAAAAAGTGTTAGGGACAAATAATTATAAATATATCAAAAATTGGCGTTAATTAAACGTTTACCAATGCCTGAAAATTGGAATATAAATAAAGTAGTTTTGCTTATTGTAAGGAAACGACTGAATTTGAACCTTATTTTTTAGCACGATGTTTCTTTTTTAATTTAAATGAAATATACTCGGATACGTTATTAAAATGTATGCATTTATTATTTGAATGAACCCCGTATACCAGCATCTGTAAGAATTGTGTTATTTAGTTCAAATCGCGAAGAGTTAATTCAATAACTTTTTCATCATCTGATTTGTACGAGTTATGATTAGCGGTAAAAACTAGCCATACCACATTTTATGGAAAACGCGGGAAAAAGAGATCATCAGCACGGAAAGCTAGGAAATATGAAACAAAAAAAAGACTCCTCACTAAGTAGCTGAGGAGATAAGACTTTAGCCAGCGGATAAGTGAGACGGTGTGCTGATTCAAACTCCCATTGTCCAGTATAAAAAATCATCGCTGTGGAGAGCACCAAACCAGGTTCCGACCCTCAGGGGAGAACAAAGAGGTAGAGGTAGTCCGTTCCTGCCATGGGAGCTATGCGCAAGTTCCAAGGCAATATTATTTTATTTTGTATTTGCACGAATTCCAATCACACCTAACTCATCACCCTTTAACCTAGCAAATATATTTACAGTTATAAAAAAATAGCATTTTTATTTGAGGGCCCCACCCATTCAGTTTATACATTCAATTAGTCAACGTTCCTTGCTTTTATTTGTATGTTTAGCTTTTGTAAACACATTTGCTCATCTGTTTTCTTTTGTATTAAAATATTATTTCGGAAATCCCGCTATTTTCTGATAATTTAGAAAAAAATTATAATAAATTTAGTAATTTTGCTGATTGCATCGGGGATGAATCGGGGGAATTTGTTGAACCGTTTAAAAGCCGAAGAAAATGATTACCCAAAAGGGTATCAAATACCTTATCTTTTATCTAGGTCTGGCAAAGGAAGCGACATGTAGATGCTACCAAATAGGACCTTACATAATTAGACATACAGAAATCAACTCAAATAAACCAGATGAAATGAAATGCGGAGAAAGTTAATGGAAGCGATCTAACAAAAGATGAACTATAATAGATCTGAAAAGACTGCGATGACAGAAGCCAATTTCCACCTCTAAATGAATCTAATCTAAGAAAGTAATCAAAAATGAATCAAGTTATCAAAAGAAACAAACATTATTACAGCTTCCAAAGGCGTTATGCGTGTTGGGTCATACAGCACTTCCCACAATACTAAACTCCATTGGATAAGATTTCCTAATAAATCATGTTTGTGGAGAAAATATTTATACGATAGCCGAAATAGGGAAATCCTTCTGATGGTTGTGTACATATACGCCGAGAGGAAGCATAAACGTTTTATCTATTCAAATTGTATACAGTTAAAACAAGTTCCTCTTCCTTCTTTTAGGTTTCTCGAATATACAGCCTTGGACATATGTCTGGGGCACCCCAAAATATTTAAGATAAGAATACATTGTGCGCTATTAAAATAAAATTACATGCATAAACATTCACTAAATAAGTTTTTAATAATAAATTTAATATTTGGTGGCACCACCATTTGCTTTAATAACAGCATTTAACCGTTTAGGCATTGACGCTACTAAACGTAAACAAACTTCAGGTGAAAGTGCCTCCCACTCCTGTACAATTTTGTTCCTTAAGTCATTTTTGTTACTGAATTTGTAACTGGAAAGCTTTAGCTTCAGCATGCGCCACAAATTTTCTATAGGCGACAGATCTGGTGACTGCGCCGGCCATTCAAGTAAATGGATCCCGTTCTCACGAAACCACTCCATCGAGAATCTGGATTTGTGACAGGGCGCGTTATCTTGTTGGAATACATATTCTGCTTCATCCCTGTTATATATTTTCAGCACTGATGCTTCTAATACCTCTTCTAGCATCGAGATATACCGCTCGCTGTTCATCCTACCATCACACACAAAGACTTCTCCTACGCCATTTGCGGACATGCATCCCCAAATCATGACGCTGCCACCGCCATGTTTGACAGTTGGGGTGATACAATCAGCACGAAATGCCTCCCCAGGTCTACGGCGAACAAACTGAGCTCCAGGAGTACCAAACATCTGAATTGGATAATTATCAATAATTACTTTTTTTAATTTAGCAAATTGGTGGTATGTGTATACATTTTTGCAAATTTTGTGTAACAAAGGAACAAAATAGGATTGCTTAACATACCTCTATGTTTGATTCGTCAGACCATATGACCTTCGACCAATCCTCGACAGTCCAATCTTTATATTTTCTTGCCCACAGCAAACGATTTTTCATTTGTTGCTGGCTCAGGTATGGCTTGCGACGCGCTTTCCGGCCCTTCAAATTCACCTCTGCCAACCTTCTTCGAACAGTTCTGTCACATACAGAAACGTGCTGTTCGACCGATAGGTCAGCTATTTGGGTGTTTGGAAGCGATTCCGTAAAGCTAAACGCTCCAAATAACGATCCTGTCTCGCGGTGGTTTTGCGTTTTCTTCCACTTTTTCGTCGATTTTCATACGAACCAGTTTCCCGAAATCGTTTAATGGTTAATTGTATCGCATGTCGCGAACGCTTCATTGTTGATGCAATTTTTTTTTGCGACATACCCTGCGAATGTAGCAACACTACTTGACTACGTTCTGCAACAGTCAACTCCCGTCTTTTAGGCATCTTCATACAATCCTCTGTACGTAAATAGAGCACAACACACAGCACACTCAAATAATAAAAATAACGCTCTAGAAACCTCTTCAATCGCCAACGTATCAATACTAATTAAATTCTTGAAATAAACAATAGACCGATATTTATGTAAATAGGGGATTATAAAACCGAATTCGGCATTTCAACGTCATAAAATATGCATTAGTAAATAAAAGTTCTTGTAGAATGCAGGTAGTAATCCCGGTGTGGTAACGTACAATGAAACCTTTTATGGGTGCCCCAGACAAATGTCCAAGGCTGTATAACGTGAAACAGGAACACGGGAAAATAGGAACTGATAAATTAAAATTTAAAATTAGCCATAATATAAAAGATAAATTCTGAATAAACAGTATTCGGGGACACAGAATTATTTCCGCTTATTTATAAATTATCCAAACGAAAGAAAAACATATTTAGCATGCGCTTCAGAGGAATTGTTTCCCCGATGACGTCGAAAATACAGGATATCGTATTTTTTTAAATAACTCAACATTAGCATATATTGCCGTTTACCAGGTGTGTCGGTAATTCTTTTCCGGTTTTTTCGCTAAAGAAAA
>CACRWH010006518.1:0-15834 GCA_902655005.2 Marronus borbonicus | reverse complement strand
TCATATATTTGGGGACGACTAAGAAAAACTCCGAAAAATAAGCAAAATATTGACAATTGATTGTGTTTTATATGAAAGAGTAAACATTTCTATATGTACGGACATAATTTACAACAGTATTCTCTTCTATCCCGTCAAATTTATAACGCATTTATATTCTACCGCAGCCTCAGGCAAAATTCCTCTTAATCCCTTTTATGGGGTTATAAACGTAAACTTGAAAATATTGTCGAATCTTTCCACAAAGGAATAACGTGAGATTCATAGAACACTTAGTACAGCAAACAAAGCAGATGTCGTCTTGTATTTAAAATAAAATCGATCTTGATAGTGGTTTAGTTTAAATTTAACTATCGTAATAAACGCGTGGTGCTGAAATGGCAAAACGAACAGAAATGTCCATCGAAACGCGTTCTGCTATTATTACTTTACGTAAAGAAGGATATTCAGTGGCAGCTAAAAATATCGAAAAATGGTGTATTTACAACATTAAAACGGGTGGCGGAAACGGGTTCTTTGGCTGATAAGAAACGTTCTGGACGTAAAAAGAAGACAACAGCTGCTGAAGATCAGTTCATGGTTCTTATTTCAAAAAGAAACAGATTCCTAACGGCTCCGGAAATAACGCAGCCAGTCAATGTTTCACGAAGAAATCCTATTTCGCATTCGACCGTGAAACGAAGATTAATTGCGGCAGACTTAAAGGGACGAGTAGCTGCCAGAAAACCGCTTTGGAAAGTTCAAAATAAAAGAAAAAGATTGCAGTGGGCACAAGAACACAGACACTGGACATTCGAACAGTGGTGCAACGTGCTGTGGACAGATGAATCCAAATTTGAAACATTTGGCTCCAAACGGAGGACGTTTGTTAGGCGACAGGTTGGTGAAAGAGTTAATGAACAGTATATTTTACCTACAGTGAAGCACGGTGGAGGTAACGTAATGGTTTGGGGCTGTTTTGCGGGAACAGCTGTAGGTGATTTAGTATACAGGGAATACTTCGTAAAGAGGGCTATCTCAAAATATTACAAGAGAATGCTGTACCAAGTGAGGAACGATTACGAGGTCGAAACTTTACGTTTCAAGAGGATAACGACCCTAAGCATTCTTCTCGTATATGCAGAAACTATCTAGCATCTCTGGAAGAAGAAGATCGTTTAAAAAGAATGATTTGGCCACCTCAGTCTCCTGACCTGTCGCCTATCGAATTAATATGGGATGAACTGGACAGAAGGATTCGCCAAAAAGGAGTGACTAGTTCACAAGATTTATGGAGAAAGCTCCGGCAAGCATGGACCGAGATCCCGGCAACATTTTTGAAATCTTTAGTTCTAAGAATGCCACGAATATGTACCGCAGTAATTAAGTCAGAGGGTGGACATATAGAGAAAAATCCGTATAGACCGAATTATAATTAGTGCAACATTTCTTTTTGGAATATTTTTAGTTCTGTACAGTATACTCAATGTACAGAAGTAAATTAAATTACAAATGACTTTTTGTTTTTATCCGAGTTAAAAAAAAACTGTATTTTTTAATCGTCCCCGAATATATGAACGGTAGTGGATATATTCGGGGTACTTTGCAAAATTAATTGATACCACTTGACAATTCCACGTTTCTTATACCCCCTTCCTCTACGCACTGTAACACGGTGCAAGCGACTAAAACACAGTTACCCCGTCCTGTAGCTTGTTACTACGGCAATTACGACTCCAAATAACAATTAGTCTCAGCGCTGGAGATCTCCGTTGTAGGTCGTACGCCCGCAATGCACAATATGCCCGGATGAGTGTATTGTCTATCTTATCCCTTTTGCACTATCTCGATTCGCTGTAGGTACTTATGTACGCTCGCTGGGCAAAGTAACTCGCGCTGTCTGTCTGTTTACGGACCGCAAGTAGGTCTGCTACATCTCTCCCGAAGAAGCGGTGTGGTTAGTCGGAGTGAATATAGTTGGAAATGGAGGCAAATAGGGATATCTTGTATATGCAAGTTTGTACTCGTGAAATGGTGCAGTGTCGATGTTGTCTGGGTAGCAGGTTTCTTCGTAGAAACGAGCAAAAAATTTGCCGGTGTTATTTGAGTGTTCATCAAAGTATTGGAGAATACTGAGTTGGACAAAAGTTACCCGCTTCAATTTTAATTTAATCAAAAGATCTTTTATGAAATAAAGATTCTTTTATGAAATAAATGGCAATAAATGATTATTCCAATTGAAAATGCTACTTTCGTACACCCTGTATAATTTTTTAGGGAGCATTTTTATCTCCCCAAGTCTAATGTTTCGACAAAAAAATTAATATAATTTAAAACGTCAAGCCTAATTACGTGAGACAATTTGAATTTTGGCTAACATTTTCAGGAATAGTTAAATTACTCAAAAACGGCTTGAATTAGGCCTTTATTTAGACCGTACTATCAAAATATAGGGTATTATACCCATAATGGTGGATCCTACTGACTGCGCCAAAAGATTTTAATATCAAATCTTTAGGTTTACAAGGAAAAAGTTATCATATCTCTCCCTACCCATAATTCGGTTATAAACAATATTAGGCGTGCATTGTATTAATAATTCGAAATAATTTCCCTAGCGATAATGAATCTTTTTTAAGTACTCTAATTCGGTCGTAGTTGAATATCGTATCCGATTGTTTCATGAACTTCGCGTGACATCCAACGGTTTCCATATTTTCCAACGCCTCCGGTACAGTCCTGGTCCCGTGCAAGCCAGGCCGTGACACAGACACAGTATACCGAAGTTTTATTACCGCAAACACACTACGTGACACTAAATTGACACGACAGGTCTACCGCATTACATACACACTTGAACCGACACGCTTATTCGCACATAGTAACATGGGCCAGCTATGGGAGTAGGAGAGATACTATGAATATGTACTACACGCCCGTACGGGTATAACATTGTTGCTCGAAAATTTACCGGATAATACACGTCAATGTTCGGAAACTTGTTTCTATTTGTAATAAAGTTGCAATCGATAAATAATTCGAGTACAACGTACTATACTTTATTAATAAAACTTATATGCAGTAGTGGGAGATTCTTCGACAGGATCTTTACTGTTAAGTTTTATAATATTTCGGATATTATTTTTCGTAAAGAATCGTTATGTTAGTTAACGAACTCCGCTAAATCGGAAGAAGCATTTTTTTGTTTTCATGCGTTGTCGCAAGAGAATTTAAGTAGATTTTCTTCTTCCTGCGAAATCAGTCAGTGAGCTTTAAGAGGCGTTCCTTGAAGTTTTGCAAAACAACTTTATTAGAGGCCACGTATTTGCGAAATTCAGAGAAGCAATGTTGACCACCATCCTCAATGATTTTCCTTATCGTGCGGCGTTCTATAAAGAGCTGCAGTTGTGCAGCTCTTTATAGAACGCCGCACATTTTCTCAATGCTACCGATGATCAGGTGTATATTTCGCCACCCTGCCTGGACGTATGTATCCCCACCGTTCGTAGAAGATGTACACCGGGTGCCACAATATTACCTGTAGTTCAAATACACACAGTACAAGCTACCTCGCCGTCTAAAACCATCTTCGGCGCTTCAGAAAAGCGCGGAATCTCTTCCTCGATAATTACTAGCTAGAAAACAGGCAACTTACGACCGTATAAATCAACATTAACGGGCAATAATACTTTATAGTGCGCGGAGGTAGAATTAAGTCACAATTTACGTAATAAACTGAAATTGCAATCGCGATGCAATTTAATTTATCGCGCCAGATATAAGCCTCGCCCGTTTTTTTTTGTATTCCGTTTTGAGCAAACTAAACTATAAAAGGAGGGATGTTGGAAATTCCATCCGCCGTATTAAACATTCATAAATTTTATCGTCGGGAATCTGGTAGGATAGTTAGGAACTTGAAGCGGAAGAATATTTAATTTGAAGGAAATAAAAACAGAATAGCGCGGTTGTACATGGTATTAAATCTGGAAACTATCGTACATAACCGTAGATTTTGCTAGGAAGCCACTGTAGAAGTTGCATTATCTTATTGGAAAAAATATCCACAGCCAAGTCGTTGGTCAACTGCGATTAAGTTTTGGCTTATGTGAAAATTATTGAAAAACGATCAAAAGAAGGCCAAAAAGGGGTCAAAGTGCTTCAAAATACCTCAATTTTTAGACAATCCAAAAATCTATAGATTACCAAAAATTGGACACAAGAAAAAATGGTACAAAATCATCCAAAACGGATCCCAAGATCTATAAACCACTAACAATTGGGCATAATTTGTAAATAAAAACTATATTTGATAGGAAACGTTTTCCTGTAAAATATACTTTCTGATTTGCGAAGTGTTGACTTCTGGTTACCGATTTTTAAATTTAATGCTTTATTAAATCGAAGACCCTAATTTTCAGTTTAACGTTGATCAGATATCCTTCAATTTGAGAAGAATATGGTGCTTCTTTGTCGATGCTACAATCAGTGATCACTTTTATCCAATTAGCCACAATTATATGATTATCTTGTCCAAGAGAAACGGGGATTTTAATGATATATCTTAAATTTGTAGATTTTGTCAAACATTCTAGATACCCATCTCTAATACATCCAACCACATAAAACACATTTTAAAATTTGCCCCTATATATTGCTAATTATAATCTGCAGGATCCTGTATCATTTCCCACCTCAAAATGGCACCCTTCCCACACAAAATAAACTTGTCCCTCATGTTTATGTATTGAAAAAGTAAATATGAAATTAAAATCACAAGAAATATGATTTAAAATGTAAACTAAAGGTGGCCAAGCACGTCAAATAATAAGATAATAAATAGTTAGCGTCTATAATGATATTGATAACTCAGTGGAAATTTACAGAGGAAAGGAAAGTGATAAATGTTTTATAAAAAAAAATAGCTGAACAATATACAATTTATTAAAAAAAAATAAAGCCTGTAACAGATATCGAAGTAGAAGAATATAAGAAAAAAATTGTTATCTTTGTGAAAACGAGAAGACCCAGGGGTAATGCTGTAACTTACTAATAAATCAAGCTGGATAATTCTCTTTTCTCAAAATTTCGTGGAGTAGTTTAAAATTCTTATCATGGCAACTAGGGCGTGAAATATTTAAAATACGTTGTTTTAATACCTGGATTCGATTGATTTTGTATTTAAGGGGATAACAGGATTTAAAATGAAGGTACACCACCCTGAGCTACTTGGTACAGTGACATTTTTATGTTTCGTCTCCCCCTGAGACGATGTATCTATATTTTCTACCACTCGTAGCCGGGCGCTTGCATCATTGTAGGATTCCCAGGTAGATTTTATTACACCCATTTTAGTTTATGCTATAAATGGAGTCCTGTGCTTTTATTTGCATGATATTTATAAAAGTAATCCCAGTTACATGTTTCGGACCTATTTGCTTAATCTATTAACAAAAGAGAAGCGATTCATAAAGAAATATTCGTGGTTTATTAGGTATTCATTTGATGTAAATTTGTTTTTACTGAGGCATTTAGGATATAAATGGAAGCGGAGAAGGAGGTGTAAAAAAGTCACACGGTCCATTTTATTATTTTATTTTTATTCATTTTATTTTAACTTTTCCAGAAATTGTGCTTTTTCTACTTCCTTGTCCTC
Organism: Marronus borbonicus; assembly: GCA_902655005.2. Lineage (NCBI taxonomy): Eukaryota > Metazoa > Arthropoda > Insecta > Coleoptera > Scarabaeidae > Marronus > Marronus borbonicus. Next base: position 10,202 of record CACRWH010006518.1, on the reverse strand, counting down.
TAGCGGTCAATTATTAAAACTATTTTAACTGAAATATTTTTCTTTAATATTGTAGAATGAGATAAAGCCGTTCCTCAATTTTTAAACGGACACCCGGTATAATAGGTATTTGCGATCATAAACAAATATAGATTTTTTTCAGGAAGCCAAATCTATTGCGCATACATAATCTACGTTTTATGGACACAATTACCGTTAACATTATGCGCTTAATAAAATCCAGTTATGCCTATCCATCAAGCTTAAAAACAATCAATCGGAACAGCAAATATAATCAAACGCGTTTTTCCATTGTCCCCTTCTTCCTGACCGTCCATTTTAGGTAAATCGTTCATTTAGTGTTATATGGTCGCCTGGGAATTGTCCACATTAACGTATATATGTACGTAACGAACATATATAGCAGGTACATATTTGTAGGTTTACATATGTTTATGTCTAATATAAATGTTAATCGGAAGCGTGTTCAATTCGAATATTGAGCATTACAAAGTTTTGGCCAGTCCATTACTCATCCCCTAGCAAGCTAGCAGGTCCCTTTGGTCGACCCTAGGCCGAAATAACTTACAAAAGTGACATTCAATTAGTCAGTGGAAAAATTAATCAAGTCATATATATGTGCATGCGTTTTATATATGGCTACCATTTATTGGCGGAAAATTCGGAAGTATTAGCATATAAAATGGAGTTGCTGGGATTTCACAAAATATGAACAAAATTCGGAATAGAACAATAAATCAAAAAAATCTAACGCCCACATCTTGGTAATTAGAAAATATTAACCATACTTTTTAATTCAGTAGAATTCTTCATTATTACCTTTACCATATGTTGAGCACCACATGAACGCATGTTGAGCATACGTCTCGATAAGCAGGCTAACGTCTTTAGCTGTTGTTCAGAAGGACGTGCCATATGCTTGGATACAAACAGTATTCCCAGATTGAGATTAAAAAAAGAAAATTTTACTGTTTGTTAGCAATTGTATCACGTATGATGACATCTCTTTAAACACTATGGTTAGTTTTTTGTCTTTTAACATTACAGATGTTCTGCAGGCTGTTGAACCAAGGAGTAATTTCCAAATTATTTTATGATGATATGAGAAAAAAAAATTAACAATTTTAATGTTGACCAACGCATGCATTGAGGTTTCGTCTCGAGCAATTGCGACTTGTTTTAAACATGTGGGTTGAGGGAGAGATCAGCCATAATTGGATGCCATTTTCTGTTGAATTGTCTGGATAACTCTTTTTTAATAATAGGTAATAAGGTATCACTTATTGTCCAATATCTCACATTTCAACAACCCCATTTTACAATTGGTTTTCAAAAAATTACACCGATATTGAACTGATAAAAAATCTCAATACTCAAAATTCTAACCTGTTCCACACCCAAAAAAAAAAGCAAAACATTTTAAATTAAAACAGAAAAAATACTCCCCAAAACAATTGAAAAAGTTACAACACCGATTGAATACCTACAATAAAAATAAAATAAAAGAACATTCATACGAGCCCTTTTTTTGGTGCCTCTGCACATAATCAACTCATTTCACTTCCCCTGTGGACATTTGCATATTCACCGGATAAAATTTCAAACAATAGCTTTCGTCGGGTCGCGAACACTTTTTGACGGCATATTCGTCGAATGGAGACCTTCATTTGCATTAATTGGTCAATGAATCTATTTGGAATGGGTTTTTGGGAGCGCGAAAACGGCCGAAAATTGTTGGTAAAATGTTGGCAAAGCGCGCGGCCATGTACACATACGAGAACTGTTCCAAAATTATTAATTTGAAGGGGGCGGTCGTGTTTTTTTTGCCGGGTGTTTTGAATTAATTGAAAATTGCGAATTCATACTGCCTATTCGACGGATATTTCGCGTCAAATGGGAAAAGGGTGGTGAAATGTAGAATCAAGAATTAGAATAAATTAATGCACTGAGGAAAATTTGCGTTTTAAAATCAAAAAAATGTCGGATCGTTTCGTAGTTGAATGAAATGATTTTTTTGGCAATTGGGTTGATCTGAGCAAAATATTTTTTTTTTAAACAAATGGTTTGCGTGTCAAAGGAATTTTTAAATTAGTTGAATCCGAGCATCATAGCAGTTTAGTGGAAAATTAGTTTTTTTTTTTAGTTTAATTCAAATTCTTCTACACATCCTTCGTCTTTATTCAAACTTATGACTTTGATATGTGGAGGTTACATTGCTTTTTACAACTGCTCCCGAATATCCCTCAATTTACACATATTGCATGATTTTGAAGACATTTCAAGCATTTTTATGACGATTATTGAGTAATTTCCACTGCAGCTTTCAATACATTAAAACTCTCATCAAATTGTTCAGAGTTGCAGATATAAATTTTCAGAATTTCTCTTTCTCAAATCAGCATCGAAAATTAACAATAATAACGAAAACAATAACAACAACAAATATAACGCAGGATACAGAATTACAAAGCAGCGCTGATGCTTTCAACACAATTGAATCTCCCGCTTAATTTTTAATTAAAAAATACACGACGTTATCTCTCCGTCTACGTACCACGAATGCATACTTTGTTTTCTTGCATTCTCTAATCATCTTCCCAATCTCCGACTAAAAATATTACAACTAAAAACACTGAAAACCCCTAGCCGAATGATTAATTAAAAAATTCCATTTACTATAGTTAGTTTTCACCATCCTTTTAGCTTCGTGATCCATTTATTGTCACCTCCGACGAGAGACGAGACCAGAAACTTAATCAGAGAAATTAAATTTCAGCAATGGAAGCTCTCGCAGTTTGAAAAACCCCGTTTCTGCCATCTCCTTCTTATAATTCGTAAGCAAAATCCATTAGTTGTTTAATTAAAACGGACGAGCTGAAGAAAAAGGAGGCGGGTTGCGAAATAAAAACTAAATCGCCTTAAAATTAAATCTAAGAACAGCTGTTACCTCACTGGTCAGTACAGCACAACTAGCCAGACCATCTTTAAAACTCGCTTATTGCTCTAGATCTAGACACGCTCAAAACAACGTCCGTCGGAAGGAAATAATCGAGAGAATTAGTAATAGGATAAAGCAAGGAGGCAGCGGAAATAAAGACGCAAAATAAATGCGAAATAGACGTAGCTCGTAGAAATCAGAGAGATTGGATTAAAGAATTAATTTACTGCAACAGCTTCTGCTGAGAGATTGAGAAAAGGAAAAGAATTAATTAAATTAGGAAGTACTTTGCTTAGGAGAGGCTTCCTTTTTAGATTGACTGCGCCTTCCCCATCTAAAGAGAATGGGAAAATAACTAGGATGGAAGGTGTTAGTATCTAGGCTAATGTTAATCCAAAGTATTTAGGCCGGAATATTTTGTTTATAAAACCAATTCAAAGGTGATACAACACAGAAAGAATTGTAAAATTTTAAATACGTTTTCGTGGCATCAAGTTTTAATTTAAGTAATTACAAGTAATATTAACTCTTAATTAATTCTTTGCACTGACAGCTTATTTCCTTAACTTATCACGGAAATTACTAGATTATCTACACGTTTGCCTTTACTTTATTGAAAAGAATACAAATTCCATTTTAATTCAAACCAAGCATTTACTTAATCTTTTCTCCATTCAATGCCCCAATTAAACCACAATTCATCATTTATTACTCCTAATTAGAGCGGAAATCTTATTATTACTGCTACCGCATCGATATCATCCCCTAATTACCCCACCCATAGCCTGCCTTACTACGGAAACAAAGCCACACCGTGATTATTCACCTTTGTGATTCTCGTCAGGGTACCCATTGACCTTATTGAAAGCAAGAGAATCCCGTGCAAGATTTCAAATCGAAGCATTCAACTCCCATTCCTCAACAACGGTAATTGCCGAAGAATTGCCCGAAGAAACAAAGAGACCGCTAGTAACGCCATCTGGCGCAATATTAAAAGTTCGCGGGGTAATCGAGATCCGATTGACATTAGCGTCGCGCTATATTCCGCTAGCCGGAAGCGGAGGTCAAAGGGGTGAAGAAGTGGATAGGAGGAACCTGAATAACGACATCTAGTGGGGGATATTTTCTAAGAAAATCGAACGTAAATCACGAATGGATCGTCTTGAATAGGAAATAATAGGCTGGTAGCGGTGGCGGTGGCTTTACGGTTCGTTGGGTCGACCGGGGGCTACCCAGGGGACGTCAGGTTCGAGTCTCGAGGGGTTGCTCGCGAGAATTTCAAGCTTTAATAGCTTTTCGGGGCCGATTTCTTTTTTAAACGTTTACGTGTCAATAGCAGAAGTTATAATAGGGAAGGACGTATATATATATATTGAGTTGGCACACAAATCCGGTGAATGCGTGAGTTAGATGCAGAAAAATGTTGAACTTGCCACATTTGTGCCGATATTTTCCACACTCCACGCAGTGTTGGGGTTAATTTATGTGCCAAATCGCTTCGTAATCTATCGAACTTTGAGTTACGTCAAACGCCTAAACGATGTCGTACAGCCTGCACGCTGTCTGTTGCGAGCTCTGGTTCTTTTATTAGAAAGTAAAATATTGAAATAATTTTTATTTGTTTGGATGGAACTACTTTATTGTGTCGATAAACCTAAAATCTTTGTTTTTTGAGAAGGAAAAAATCTGAATGTTGGAATATACGTACATCTTTTTCATGTGTCACTGTGGATGACTTCTTATTGTTTAAGAGAAAGTGTTATTACGCCTACATAATTATGGATTATGGCAAATACTACGATGTAGGTAATTTAAACTATTTTATTAAAATGAAAAACAATGACCTGGATTACCATTTGTAACAAAATCGAGAACATTTTTTAGTAACATTGTTAATAATATTTCATGTCAATTTTAATGGTTACATCAAGGAAAAGGCATTGGCTTACCTTTATTGTCGATAGAGAAGATCCCTATTCCATCACCTCCACGTATCGAATACTCTATCCTGCTATCTTCACCGGGCGGATCATTATCCGTAGCATTCACTTCCATGACCACCGTACCAACGGGCTGATTTTCAGCCACCGATCCAGAGAACACAAACTCGTCAAAGAGAGGAGCAAAATAGTTTTCGTTCACGTCCACCACATTAATCGTAACACTCACTTCCGATGATAAAGCGGGATTACCCCTATCACTCGCGCAAACCACCAAACTATGCACTTGTCGCTCTTCAAAATCTAACGCTTTGGTTGTTCGAATCGTCCCGCTGAGACGATCGATCTTGAACTTAGGATCCTCTTCGTTATCGGTGTCTTCCAAACTGTAAATGACCTCGCCCTCGGGTCCTAAGTCTGGATCTGAAGCTGAAACCACGGCTACTACGCTCCACATTGGAATATCTTCGCGGATTTTTACTGTGTAACTCGCTAGGCTGAACAGTGGGGTGTTATCGTTGATATCGTCGATGGTAATTCGAACTAGAGCTTCGGAATATAAGGGTGGGTTATCAGCACCTTTCCCACCACCGTCCGTTGCTCTAATACGTAGTTCGTAGAGCTCTTGGCGTTCGCGATCTAAATTATTGGAGACTGTGAGGATTCCCGTGGTTCTTTCAACTGCGAAGTCTTTGGTGTCTGTTACCAAGGAATATGTGACCTGTAAATAGGATTTAATTTAGGAATTTGTCTCAAAAAGGTTGAATTTTTGGCTTAAATAGTAAAGATTTTTGGCTAATATTGGACTATAAAGTATATTCAGCGATTTCCCTCAATGGGAAATATGTCAAAAATCAACTAATTTATTATTTTTAATCTTAGAAAAGTGTCTAATTGAAAAGATCTAACGGTTAACTCAAACCTACCTTAGCATTATCTCCAGCATCAGCATCGGTAGCATTGGCTCTAAAGATCGCGGTTCCATTCAAAGCATTTTCTGTGACCCTAAAACTAGCCACGGCTTTTTCAAATTTCGGTGCATTATCGTTTATATCAAGTACTGTAATTGGTAGCACTCTAGATGCCGATTTCTGTGGGTTCCCCAGATCGTAAACTGTAATGTTCAGCAGATATTCTTGTTCTCTTTCCCGATCAAGGTAACCAATTACCTTTAACTCGCCAGAATCCATATCAATGCAAAAAACTGAGTGTTCGTCACCTCCTGAGATCCCGTAGATTAATTTGCCGTTATATCCAAGGTCTCTATCGCGCGCTTTGAGCTTTGTTAGAGTTGTTACTAAAGCTACTGATTCGTTAACTTTGATTTCTATCGGGAAATCTATAAATTCGGGCGAATGGACGTTTTGGCCGTACCTAGTAGGCATCATGGCGAATTCTTCTTGTACTGGAGGTTTATTGTTATTTTCTGCGGCAGCTAAGACCTCTGTCAACCTCCTGGCTACTCCAGTATCTTTACAATCAAATGCTCCGGTTTCGTCTTCCAATATCCTACTGGGAGATCCTAAATTCCTTTTGCTATTGACCAATTTGAAATGTACCCTGGCGATGTCAGCGAAATGAGTGCCATCTGTCGCGGTGATATTGAGTTCCCTCTCAGCAACTCGTAATTCACTCAAATCACATGACACCGAGACAGTTCCCGAGGTTGCATCGACCGTAAAGCACCCATCTTCATTTCCGGAGACTATTCTGTAGCTGATGATGTTCCCGGCGTCAAAATCTATCGCTGATAGGGTAATAATCTCTGAACCTATTGGTATGTATCGGGGAACATGTCCCGTACATTCAATTTTTTCGAATTGAGGTCTATTGTCGTTGATATCTTTGATCTTAACTGTTAGCACCATTTCTGTTTGTCGCCTGTAAGGGAGGCCCCAATCGCTTGCTCGTAATCGTAGAACATATTCTCGTCTCATGCTCTCATAATCTAGGAGTTGGGTGGTTTTTACGACTCCAGAAAAGTGTTCTACTTCAAATGGGACCTTCACTAAATTAGCTATTAAGTAAGAAATGTAAGCGTTTTCACCACGATCCTTATCTTTGGCTCTTACGGTTGTTACTGACGAACCAGCTGGCATATTCTCATCGATCCACACCGTCATTTCGGCCTTATCAAAGATTGGGTCATTATCGTTAGTATCTTCGACGTATATTTTAACTTTTGCAGAGGATTGCTTACGCGTAGCTGCATTTCCTTGATCTATAGCCGATACTGTTAAACTGTAAAAGGATTTGGTTTCTGCGTCTAGTGTGACAGCAGTGTATAACATGCCAGTGTCAGGGTTTATGTGGAATTCTCCACCTTCATTGCCTCCTACGATTTCCAAGAAAACTTGAGCATTTTTCCCTTCATCGGCGTCAGTTACTTTTAACCTAATTAACGGAGTATTGATAGGGGCTATTTCTGGAACTTTAACTTCGTAGATTTCCTTATTAAAAACGGGAGCGTTATCATTAAGATCTGCCAATTGAACGGGGACAGATTTGTAGCTTTCACGAGGCGGAATACCTCTATCGACAGCTCGTAGTTTCAACGTGTAACCTTGAGGCGTACTTTCCCGATCTAGCAGCTTTAACACTTCGATGTTATATTCCCCTTTCTGCTGAGTTGGTCGAATTCTAAAATGTCCGTCGGGATCCCCATCTACGATCTCTAGACTTTTGATTTCACCATGGATTCCAGTATCTTTATCGGAAACGTTGACTATGGCATAGATATCAGCGTTGGAGTTCTCTACGATCTGCGGATGCCGCCTGACACGGATTTCTGGAGCGTGGAAGTTTACTTTCTTCACTTTAATGAGCACATTAGCTTCGCTTGGCATGCTCGATCCACCTGAACGGAAAATAAGCCCTCTATCTCTGGCTTTAACCGTTAATTCATGGTAGGATCCGCTGTCATATCTAAGAGGCTGAGTCAGTGAAATTATGCCGGTTATGGGATGAATGGCAAATTGATCTGTTCTCTTTGAGAAGTTATAGTAAATTTCCCCGTTTCTACCAAGATCAGCATCCTCGGCGATGACCTTCAAGATACTTTGATGAACCGGCGTGTCTTCCGATACGGACGCGTTATATTCTTTAGGATAAAAGATGGGGTTCAAGTCGTTGGTATCAAGAACGGTGACGCTCACTTGCGTATCCGCTTGTACGGCGAACACATTAGCTTTCAGTGCAGAAGCTCGGATCTGTAATTCGTAGCGATCGTGTCTTTCGCGATTTAGCACGTCATTGTTACCGGTCCGAATTCGTATGTATAGGAAACAAAAATCGCCTACTACACGAGCTTCCGCTTTGAAGAATCTATCGCGATCACCTCCCACTATCTTATACCGGATGTTCTTGAAGATGTTCGATGGTAAGTGGATGCCCATTCGACCTTCCCCGGGAGGTGGCGCCGCGTACGTCCTGACGAGGCTGCCCTCCGGTATACTCACATTATAGACGGATTGAGTGAATTGGAAATCGGTGTCTGATATGGAGAGCTCTTCGGAGGTGGCTAGTTGCGATCGTATCAGCGTTACCGAAAGAAGGCAACCGATGAAGACAGGCAAGGACATCTTTCAGCTCATGACGACGTCGCCTGGAAAAGGAAATAACTGTTATTGATTTTAAATTGCTTGTAAAGGAGGTGGGTTCTCAACGATTCAACAGTTTTTACGTCAATGCTTACTTAAAATTCAGTCACCCGACGTGAATTTTATACTTTTACAAAACAATCAGCTCCTAAACCTCAATCCCTTACTGTATCGATTGTAGGGATGCTATTTTAAGAACGACGTCTCTCCAGTATCTTGAAGCGTAGAGAGAACACGTTACGATACGTTCTTGCTGGCAAGCGCCTGCTTTCCCAGAATGCAGATGAATACCGAAACTAATAGCGAAACCCCACAAATAAGGCATAATAATACACCTACGGCGCACTGATCACGCCCGTTAAGCGCCATCTACAACGTAACATCTCTGTTTGAGTGTCGAAGCTCATTATCGTCGCCGTATATATTTGCTACGTAATGACATTGCCGTTTGTTGCGGTATTGCTTCTCTATATGCTATATACTGCACTCTCGCCTCAATAATTTATCTTTATCCATGAATACGGAAGGACTTAAGAAACCTTCTTCACAGATTCAGCAGTGTATAAGAAACACGAAACAACAAAAACAGTCGCTACAGAAAAAAATGAATCCAACGTGACATTTCGCACTAACAAGATATTAATAGGTGCAACAGCGCCATCGTATCCAAATGCGCCCGTTACCAGATGTATTTTTCACGTTTTGTTTCGGTAGATTTATGGAATACAATGCATTAAACGGTGGGACAGCCGACCCCGTTATAATTCATAGGCTCGCATCGGGAACGTCTAACAGGGATGAATGAGGTAGAAACAGAGGGACAAAGAGAGGCCTCGCGAGAGATATTTTATATGGGTCGTATTGTTTCGAGGGAATTGCACGATATTATCTTGTCAGTAGTTACGCTCTACAAAAGATGGAATAAAGCAAGAAACTGTATATTATTAAAGCGAATGTGGTCCCGATGCAAACAGATGAATGACGACATGTTTTCACAACAAAAATATATTTATTATAAAACAGATCGTTTTTAAGTCGTTTCTCTGAATGAATCCTCTCATCCCTCTATGGAAACCGGCAGATAGAAAGAAAGAGACGGATATCCCTCGACGGCTGCTTTCAATAACAGTAAATACAGGTACCCAACCTGACCTTGACTCCTTCGAAGTGGTCGATAACGGCGAGAGTCGAATTCGAAATCAGGCAGGCCATGGAATATACAGGCATAACGAAAGAAACCTTTCTGAGAAGGCGGAGCGGGAAGGCGGAAGTTAGAGGGGGTGAAAAGTTACCATTTTTCTCTTTTGCACTATACAAGCTGGGGATGTTCTTGTATCGGCGTGCGTGAGTATAATTGTATTTACGTACGTATAGGGAACATGCCCGGATCGATGGATGTGAGAGGCATGAAGGAGATGAAAATAAAATAGTCCGAAATGAATTGGCATCAGTCGATATCGGGATTTCGAAATCGCTGACGTATTTCCGCGAGTGGGTTCGAGTTATCATCGATATGTGTACGGAAATGCCTACATCTGTCGGATATTGTAGAAAATCGTCTGATTACGAAATACGATTCTTACGCGGAATGAATATGTTTATGAAAGTGTGATGTTTTCTTTTTTATGAAGGATTTTCAGGAATTCACGTCAGTTTAACTTTTGACGGTCGTGCAGTGTATACACTACCGTTCATATATTTGGGGACGACTAAGAAAAACTCCGA
>CACRWH010006517.1:0-15856 GCA_902655005.2 Marronus borbonicus | reverse complement strand
AAGTGAAAATGACCAGACAATTAAGGGGTGGATCTGTGATGATATGGCAGCGATCGGATTTCGCGATAAAAGTGAGATAGTGTTTTGCACAAACAAAATGACATCTGTGTCGTATAAAGACTTATTGCGTGACAATCTTCTACGTTTTGGAAACCAATGGTCCGGGCGCAATTTTGTTTTTCAACAAGATAACGCGCCAATTCATAAAGCAAAAACCATTACTGAATGGTTTAAAGAGAAAAAGATTAAAACTTTACAGTGGCCGACACGGTCACCAGACTTAAACATTATTGAAAACATGTGGGGTGAATTGGCACGTCGCGTTTATGGCGGAGGCCGTCAATACTTCACGGTACAGGAACTGAAAACTTCAATAGTGACTGATTGGCAGAATATCCCTCAAAATTATGTGTTAAATTTATATAAATCTATTAATAACAGACTATTGGAAGTGATTAAGAACAATGGAGGATCTACGCATTACTGATCACTCGTTTCTTTATTTTTATTTTACATTTGCAACAGAGCGTCTAAATTTGTCGCAGAAATTGTTTAAATATTGGAGTAATAATTTATTATTTAGTTCATACATTACCGGAGGAGATATTTTGAAGTTTATTTTACATTTACGAACAAAAACTTAATTAGATATCTTGCTAGTTTCGCAAAGAAATGTTGTAACCCTTAAAACCCGTAAAACATCTTACCGCGTCTAAGTTTTTGTCGAGGAGTGTAGTGTACAGGCAAGTCTTCAGAATTTTCCAATGCATAGTCTTTCACATATCGATCGATGCAGTTCCCGGTGGAACATCTTGTATAACAGTCTAATAAAAGCTGATTCACACTTTAATTGTTATAGCACTCTGTATGTTTGACCACAGGAAGAAAAATTAAGAAAATGTACAAGAGGCGAACGCCTCATCCGGAGACAATTGTAGACTAGAACCACATTCAATGCCTTTTTGTCATAATTATGTGATTTGTTTTTACAAAAAATTAAAATATTCTAACAACGAACGCTTACATAAAACAATGTTATACAAATAAATACGTAAACAAATTATGCGTGCTATTTAACCTTCTGCTGTTTCATTGGCTAACAACAGTAAATCTAAGACTTCATTGAGAATAGATCATTTATTATTCTAGAATCGTTGAAGTTTCTGGTTTCTTTTTCCGATTTCAATTCTCCCATTAAAATCGATCGAGTTTAGAAAGTTATCCTAATTAAAACGGAACTCCTTTATTCGCGCAATTCGTGATGAAAGTACAGAAAAACTTCTCCAACAGATTAATACCTCAAATCATCAAAACCTTTTTACGCGTCTCCAAGTATCATTCACAAATTAATCGTAGCTTATCCGAAACGGTTCAGCAAGACGAATTAAGTCACAGTTGAACGCTACTGGTTACGGTGTAAGAAATCATGAACGCCTTTAAATGAGTTCTAATTTTCCTTTTTTTTTTATTGCAGCATGCTATGCATCGAAAACGACTTCGGCCAGATGAACATCAACGAACGCCCTGTAGATGCACCTGTGGTAGGGGTGAAGATACCGGGGGCGCAATGCAATGATAGTTCTCCGGATACGCCGCAGCCGGGTTTCAACGTCAAGCCAGGTTGGATGGATGGGATCTTCGGTTGTTTGAGGCCGTTCCTATCGGTTATCGGGAAAGCTGGCGTTAATGAGATAAAAGGGAATCAAGGTGAGTACATGTTGCTAATAACACATTTAACTCACCATTGTTCAGTGATTTGTCTGTAATCGCGGAAAATTCATTTAACAGCAACATAATCGACAGAATACTTTGTAATTCAAAAATTGGTAAGAGACAAGCATTTAAAGAAAAAATTTTATTCATTTGTCATTTGCAACTAAACATCTCTACTTCTTCTATGTACCTCTGATTGCTTCTTATTTTATTCCAGATGATTGGGAAATTCCTTTCGAATCAATCACCGATCTGAAATACCTAGGATGCGGTGGGCAAGGCCTAGTGTTCTCAGGAATACTCCTCAACGAAGAAGTGGCCGTAAAGAAGGTTCAGGACATTAAGGAGACCGACATCAAGAATCTACGCAAACTGAACCACCCCAACATCGTCAAATTTAAAGGCGTCTGCACGCAGCACCCGTGTTTCTGCGTCATCATGGAGTACTGTCCCTACGGACCGCTCTATGATCTTCTGAGGAATCAGCACGAGATCATAACGCCTGCTAGGGTCGTCGCTTGGTCCAAACAGATAGCGTCCGGCATGCATTACCTGCATGCGCACAAGATCATACATAGGGATCTGAAAAGTCCAAAGTAAGTTGATGAAATTGTCACTATTTATTTGTTTTTTTTGTTTGTTTATAACAACAATGTAAATACCAATATCTAAAAGTCGTCGAAATTGCAAAAATAGATTCCACTTCTTTAAGGTAGGGTTGCGTAGTAGAGAAAAAAGACGAATTACAGCACTATATGGGTCTTACAAATATCCCCCGTTCGATCCAAATCATCGTAGAAGAGCCGGTTTATTTTTGTATTTGTTTTTGCAAAACATTTGAACATTCTCAAACTGAACAATACAATATAACGTCTTTTGTTTGCTTATTTAATTACTGTGAATTGAATCCTCTCAATATATCATTTTTTTTAGATCTTGTACTCCAATAAGAGTCCAACAAATTCAAATCTCTAACATTTGTTTGGCAGCTAATCGGGTTAGTTGATGGTTTTCTTCTTTTTTTACTTTACGTAGCGTCCTCATCGGCAAAGACGAACTGATCAAAATTAGCGATTTCGGTACGTCACGAACATGGAACGAGGTCAGCACCAAGATGAGTTTCGGCGGTACCGTAGCCTGGATGGCACCGGAAGCGATCAAAGAATACCCATGTTCGGAAAAGATCGATATCTGGTCGTTCGGCGTCGTACTGTGGGAGTTATTAACGTGCGAAATCCCCTATAAAGACATGGAAATGACCGCCATCATGTACATGGTCGGCATGGGAAAATTACGACCACCAATACCATCGACATGTCCAGAGGGCTTCAAGTTAATCATGCAAATGTGTTGGAAGTACAATCCTAAAGAAAGACCTTCGTTCAAGCTCATCTGTAACCACTTGGAGATCGCTTCCGTGGAGATCTTGAGCAATTACAACAAGGACGAGCAATTCTTCAAGAGCCAAGAGAGCTGGAAAGAGGAGATCAAGACTCAAATCACCCACTTCAAGGTGCAGCTTCAAAATCGAAAGAGGGAATTGCAGCTGAAGGAAGAGCAGCTGGTGAAGAAACGCGAGACCGAATTGAAGCATTTGAAAGATATCAGGGAGTTGTACGATCGGAAATTGGAAAAGGTTAACCAACTCTGTTTGGAAGTATCTGCCGTGCTATTGCAACAGCAGAAGGAATGTAGGAAACGTAGACTGATACAACCTTTGTTTACGAAAAAGATCGATAAAAGGAAATGTAATCAGAGCAGTACCACTCCTACAAGTCCGGACTGTAGTCTTACGAGTCCAGACAGTCCCCAAGTTGTAAGTACATAAGAATTCTTTCGATTGAGTAGTCGATTTCCGTCATTGTTAGTTGTGACGTTATTTTCCTGCGTTGTTGCCAATCACTGCCAATGATGGAGATCGACTGCCTAAATTCGGCGAAATATAGTTTTCTTTCTGAACTTATTGGATGCGAATTACAGCGTCCAACGAAAACCACCTTCTGCGTACAACTCAATTCTTCCAATCAACCGGAATCCGTTGCCGTTTCATCTCAGAACACGATCTCGAGGATTCGCAAACGTCAACACTACGGCACCTCGCCTCGGACGCAAACGACGAGGTCAATGGGTACGAGCACCACCCACATGGTCGATATGGAGACGCAAACCGACATCAGCGAAGCGGACTTGAGTCCTGGCGTGACGTTTGCGACCAAACTGAAGCAAGGCGGACAACCGCAACGGGTGATATTGCAAGATCTGCGAGGCGATGTTTCGGATACGGGAAATGTTAATGGGAATGGCAGGGTACAGCTGCACTATATGGTCCAGCATCAAGAAACAGGTAGGATAAAGTATATAAAGGTTGGTTATTATTTTTCAATGTCTGTGTGCCACGTGAATGTTTACCTCGCGGCTGAGATTTTTCAAAGTTAAATTTTAAAAGAAAGCACAACATTGTATGTGTTTTAACATGTTGGTGTACGTCTATCTATTTCTGCTAACAGCTATAGTTTTACGTACTCAATAATTCAAGGTCTATTTCTTCCTCCAACAGATATGAAAACGTTCGAGATGGAATCGCGGACGCCAAGTCCGGACATGCTGGACCAAGCGGACGCCGTTAACAGCAACGCTCAACCGACGAGAGACTACAGCGACGACGATCGATTGGAGACGATAGCGAGGAAAGTATCGGAGGCGCTCATCACCGTGACGAACGGTAATATCATCTCGGATATACGAAGCTCCGATACCGGCAACATTACAGACAGCATAGACGAGGTGATGCGGAAGAGGAGATGTTCGGATACGAGGAAGATAGTTGATAGCGCGGAGGACGTCACGAACGATAGTTTTACGGACGAAGAGGGCGAAGTACAGTGCAATTATTCGCTCCGGAGGAAAAGGTAAGATATAACTAATTGTAAAATTGAACGCTTTGTATTTGTGATGAACGCTAGTTATTTTTGCTTATCTTAACGCCGAAGAATTATAGGTTAAATTTGGAATATACTCTCCTGGCGGTAATAACTGTTTAAAATAAATGTACTTTTAAAATCCTTTGTTAAGCTTATCACCTGACTAATTCCAAGAAGAATTTATGGCGATTTAGAGGATTCTTAGAAAAACAATTAAAAGTCCAATACTTACTCTTCATTGAAGCTTATTCTATGTAGAGGGCTCTAGTTCTAAATTAGCTTTTACTAACGCAACCATTACCTAGAACATGGATGGGCAGCCTATTATATAACGGGCATGAAGGGCAATCCAGGTATGCAATGTAGTATATGCTTGCGTGACTGAATTCTAACCCAAAGCAATGGCGCAATAAGATGCCGGACAAAATATGTGCAAGATTTGCTCGCCAACCCGACTTAATATTCTATTCTGTGGTTTTGTACTTTGACCTTAGGTACTTCATCTTGGAGAATAGCTGTTCACGGCGATATGTTGATTTTTATGAAACTCGCGCAAACTTGTAAATTTCAATTTTTCTCTTAAATCTGCTCTTTCTACTGCCGATTTCTTGTCGAAATCTTGATGCTCCTGAAAATCATCGAGCTGAGCAAGAGGAGAACCATGCGTGATTATTACTTTATGTTTTATTAATTTTCTCATTTTAGCTGCAATAATAAAGCATTTTAATAGTACATTTACTGCAAGAAAAAGAACTTTGTACAAATAACATTTAACCTCTAATCGTTGCGGCCCGTAGAATTTTTTCAAATGCGTATTCCCTTGATTACCTAACGCTAAAATAACCCAAACAGACAATTAATCTTAAAACGGAATAAAACGGGTATTGCATAGACTTTTTTGTTATCATCGATTAGGTAATCAAGTGAAGCGATTTTCTAGCCACGGTTCTATATGCAATAATTTAATAGAGAAAGTAGAACGCTTTTAGTTCTTACGGCTTTGCGCAATACGTAGTAGCGTATTTTAAAATTCGCATTTTTATTTACTTATTCTACGCTCACAATCTATTCTTTAAACAAACTAATACGTGATATTTTCTAACATCCAGCAAGCTTGGGAAAGAGCCTGCGATTAAAGCAAGGTAAACAATGTAGCATAAGAAAACATCAGGCTTTACGTAATTTATCTTTTATTTTCGGTTGTTGTGAACGTTTGAAAATCACATACGTACATGTTTTGGCAAAAACTTCCCGCATTCTAAATACATTGATTGGCTGTAAAAACGTTTATATTTTGCTTGATTAACTTTAAAAATGTTGCGAACGATGGCATTGGTGGCATTAATGGATAGTTATATTCAAATTTAAAAAAATCTTGCAGGTTTCTGCTTCGTCTAAATCACTAATCACTCAATTAATTAGTTTGCATCTTTTATTTCTCTTATGGCCAGTTGCACCGATACGAATTAACATTTAATCTGGAATTAAGTTAACGTGGCGACAATTGCAATTAAATTGAAAGACCGTCACATTTAATCGGAGATTAAATTTTAACATTTGTTGGCTCAACTGACCATTAGTCGCCATTAGTTGTATGACAACTGTTAATTTTTTAAATATTATTCATCATCAGTAAGGTGCGGACTATTTAGTCTACTATCGAGGACCTTGTTGTACATGATTTACTTGCGTTAATTACAATTACTATTTCCAAATATCTTTTAGTAGAATGTACTCGTTTGTTAATTAATATGCCTTTGAATATTGGGAAAACTTCTCTCAACATTAAACCTCATTAACGGGGCGTATTAAAAGTACGGTTTTAATTTATAAAACTTCTGATCCTTTTTGGATTTCTTTAAATGTTTTTGTAGATCTCGATTTTAGTCTCTTGAACCCTTTTATTTGATTCTACCGAAATCACTTGGAATGTCAGTTCACTTTTTTGAGATTCTGGGCTTCTAAAAATCTTATTGCATCTGGAATGTTCCTAAAATGCTAAAAACTTTTCATAAGGTTGTAATGTATTGTTGTGAAAGAAACAAAAAATGGAATTCTAAAGCATCAAACAAACCTACTAATTTCGCAGTAAACGAAAAATAAAGATTATATGATAAATAAGATAATTAAAATAAGAAATAAGAAAGAAATATTTAAATTCCCAACAAATATAAACAACGGGCAAATATAATGCGAAAAGTGAACCTTGCATCCTGAAAACGCAACTACCTATTGCATACAGGGCTTATTTTTTTTCGAAAACTATACGCCTCTGTTTCAGCAAGTGCTTAAAATAATTCATCCTCGATAGGAACCTAGATTGTCCGCACATTAATCACCAATACAGTATCATGTAAATGCTTGTAAGCTTAATTATCTTGACGGAGTTTTTAACTTACTTTCTACCATTTGCCTAAATTAAAATTGCATTACATTGTAAGAAGAAATTTCTGAAATTACAATTTTTCAAACGATAATCTGACGTACTAAAGCAAAGTTTTAAATTGGTGCCAACTTAACAGAAAAGTTATCAATACTTAATTATACTGACAGTTTTGACTCATAAAAAACTATCAACCGTTATTCAATCATTAAATATTTGATATGATGTTAACAGTTAAAATGTCGTTTAGTCATAGTCTGTTCTATAATTGGATGGAAGTTGTAACTGCACTAAGAAATTGTTGTTAATTTTTTTTTTTAATTCCTAAGAAAGAACCTAAAACAACAACCAAAAGCAATGTGAGGAAAAAAAGCACTAACAAGCTCACATCCCTGCCTACTCTGCGTTATCAGTGTTGCTCTGCGTGTTTCTCCGCTATTAGTAGAAACATTTAAAATTATATGTGAGACACAATAATTTTAAATGTTAAAATTATTGTGTCTCCTGCACATGGTGATTCCTTTTTCAAAATGTTCAATTACTTTGTTGCACATGTTCAAGTTAATTTCATCAGTTGTTTGTGGATTATTTGCGTAGACTTGATCCTTAAGAACCCCAAAGGAAAAGTCTAGTAGTGTTAAATCACACGATCTTGAGGGTCAACCAACGCCACCATTTCAGCCAGTTACCCAGGAAATTTTGCAATTTCTTTGGCAGTGTGGCAAATAGCGCCATCTTGTCCGAAGAAAAGATTATCAAGGTGCATACCTTCCAAAAGAGGCCATAAAAAGTTAGTCAACATCTGACGGTATCGTTCACTATTAACAGTTACTGTATCCCCATCCCCTTTTTCAAAAAAGAAAGGCTCAAACACCCTTTAGGACGAAACAGTTACACAGCAAGGATACAGTGGTTTCTCGACAATCTCTCGAGGATTTTCGCGTCCCCAAAAGCGACAGTTTTATTTATTAACGTAATCACCGATGTGAAAATGGGCTTCGTTGCTGAATATGATTCGTTTACGAAATTCGTTATCAATTCCAGTCTGCTCCAAGATCAAATCCGCAAACACACGGCAGTTTTAATGGTCTATAGGCTTCACTTCTCTCTCTATATGATGTAACTCAAATACAAACCTTCAAAGCGATAGCGTTTGCAAATAATGTGGAATTAAAGTTCCTCATGCTAAGACACCTTTATCACTAATTTCCAAGCTAGCAAGCCGACTAGTGCCGGGGCCTCTATCACTGTTTTGTAGACGACTCTTGGCAATTAGACATAGACCAATGTTAATTCGAGATTTCGAGTGCTTTTGAAAAGTCCTAACTCAGTTGTCGAACCAAGAAATCAAGATTAGTTTTCTCTTAAATATTTAGCTTAAAATTGATATTCTTTTCTTGTCGTTTAACTACAGCGTCTATTAAAGAACATTTGTAGTTTGTTATGGTATTAATTGTTGTATTACATCTTCCAGTATGGACGAAAATTGCTGCGTAACATCAAAACAAAAACACCAGTTGTTACCAGTAATTGAAGAAATAAGAGTTTTTGAGCAATTTTATTGATATTGTAATTTGTTTTCATTGTTTTGGTTAAGCTGAATATGCTGAACAGAAGCTTATCAAAACAACAACTGAATAATGTAAAAATCATGACATTAAAGCAAACATATAATTTTATTGATGGTGCCTTAATTTTCTCAATAAGAATTATTTTTCTGGCCTAAAATGTTAAATTACCCATCGAATTAAAGGACAAACTATGATTGTACGACATTTATTATTTGAATCTTATAGTTGAGTGTAGGCTTTCACGACCGTAATCTATAGTAGAAATGTCTTTCCGGTGATGTCGTGTAGTTAATATTTTGCTTGACGTTTCGCTGACCATCCTGTCAGCTTCTTCAGAAGATTTCTAAGGACTGTCTTTAAGTCTTTAGAAATCTTCTGAAGAAGCTGACAGGATGGTCAGCGAAACGTCAAGCAAAATATTAACTACACGACATCACCCGAAAGACATTTCTACAAAGTGAATCTTATGTAATCCTTTTTTGATTTTGCGCCCTCTATAATGGCAACGATTTTGTTTTCAGTATCGCCCGAAGGCCGATTTACCCAGGTCGCCGATCAACGCGATATAAATACGGCCATAACCACAATCAATACAGCCAAAAAGAGCCTAACACCTCCGACGAAGGTAACACATCCGAATACTCAAACCCACCGTCGAGCAAGTCATCAACGCTCGAATCCAACTCAGACCGGCTGAGAGGCATTCTATCCAATCAAGCGACGAAGAGGCCCAGTACGAGATCTGACGGTTCCTCCGATAGCGAATCGGACGATAATCTGACCATCGCGACGCAGGTCCAATTCAACATCGAGAACGAAAAGAAAACAACGGAAAGCGTAGTCTGAAATACGCTAATTTAGTTGTATGTATAGTATGATAATAAGTATGTGATTTTACGGCGAGAAAAAGATGAGAGATAAAAATTTATTTCATTGTTTAGTTATATACTTTGTGGAAAACGCGTTTTCCGTTCTGAAAGATATAGTGAGACACTTTTTTCGTTGGTGTATGGGAGAATGTGTGCGTAAACGTGTGAAGTTGGATAAATACGAGATTTACAATGATATTTCTCTTTAAACGACGAACTTTATTGTACTGAGAAGTTATTTTAATGATTAGGATTATTTTTTATTATGTGATTCTTTTTTAATATCGTATACGTCCTTTTTTTTCTAATTAAAAGGAAAATTTAGGGAAGATTATCCTAGAATAACGTAAAATGAACAAATCATTCCAATCGTGTTACTTAATACTTAATTAAAAAGACATAAAGTACCTAAAAGGATTACTATATAGTACTATTCATTTTAGAAGTTCTTCGTAACATTAACCCTTTTATTACGCTCAAAATGATCGAATCAAACTTCTTGGAACGGTAGTATGATCTCCCACTACCAACAATTACAAACATGCCTCGAAACATCAAATTTTAGGGATCTGTTGTATTGAATTTTTTAAATTTTAACCTGTAGTTTTTATCAATGTTTTATCAAGTCACGATAAAGTGAGCACTCCTTTGATCAAAGTTAAAATAAAACGCGTTATTTGATAAACATTTTAGAAAACGTACAAATTGCAAAAAAGAAAAAAGAAAAAATATTACATAAATGTACAATTTAAATAAACAAATGTAATCTCCCTTTGGTAAGAGGAATCAATGTTCCCATCTTAAGGAATTAGCTAAATTTAGTTAAATTTATCGCATGAAAATGGAAGAACCCTGCAACCAATTTTTTGATCGACTTTCACGATTTTTATTTAGAACTTTTTTTTTTTCATTGGCTACAAATGCAGTAACGGATCTTTTTTCCCCTGATATTTTAACATTTTTTTTGTTTCAAAACAAAATTAAAAAAAAACAATAAAACGTAGGTATAGCCCGACCTTACTAATTCCAGTTAATACACAAATTGTATCGCCAATGGCCTTGATTCGATCATTCTATTGAAATGAAAGCGACCATTAAACTCGAAGAAATCCAGCTTTTTGAACAGGGCATTTGTTTCGTTCCTGTTTTAAATTTACAAGAAAGTGTTTTCTATTACGTCCTATCGAAGAAAATTCACTGCAACTGATATTTCCAACTTAAATGTAACTGCTGCCGACCTAAAAAAAAGTTATTCTATCAAATATTCCTATTTCTTTTAATCCACCCTTAATAAAAGAATCATTTTTCGTATAGTTTATTATAGCAATATTATCATCCTCACCTGTTACACAATTTACCTTTGAGATTTGAGAGCAAGTGGACTGTCCAATGTTGTGATTGAAAGTGATGTGAAGTTTTGTACTTAATACGTGCAGTATGTCCTTCTTTCGTCATCGAATTAATTGTGTTTTAGCAATTTCCTAGTTATTAAATTGAAAAAGCCGCAAAATAATAACAATAAAAGTAAAATAAAAATAGCGAAAGCGATTGTTTTAATATTTAAAACAATGTAAAGTGATTCAATTTTAAACTTGGTTTTTTTGTATAAACCGATTGATAAACTATACAGTTAAGACTGCCACCTGGAATTATACGTTAAGATTGCATTATTTCTCCAGCATCGAGAGATCTTTGTCGATAACCTTGATGTTTCAAAATTATTTAATAAAGAAATATTCTGCTTACATCATAATTAGGTATCAATGTCTAAATATTGAATTTATAAGATTAAAGCGAATTTTCTTAAACCTATTACGGCCCTGTGCGAAGCGTAATGTGATTACAAAACACTTATTTTTAATTCTTTTTCGTAATTTTTGATTGTAGATATTTAATGTTGTAATGTTTTCCAGAGCCGTAATAACATCGATAACACATCGATATCTAAAATCACTCAATTTTATTAATTAATACATTCCTTTTATGTACAATCGCGAACAAAAATAACCGAGCCATTTTATCTTTACTTTTTTTAATAAGTTATGCGTAATCAAACTTCTTTGTTTGTTTCTTGTTTGTGAGAAACTGAAGATTAAAAGGACGAGATTTTTAGAAAGACTACCATTTGATATAATAATAATAACATATATATGTAATAGATAAGAATAGTTTCTCGTTATTTATTTGGTTGGAATAGTTTACTAGTTATATACGATAGTGAAAGTGTTTATTTGTTGAAGATTGGGATTACTAGCGTGTGTTTGTTTTCTATTTTCACTCTCGTTTGTCTGTTTGGATGGTAACGTTCAATCTATAGAAATTTGAAACTCGCTATTATTACTTTATCTACTATAGATATTAATAGATAAATAAACTTCAATAGACGTAATATTAGGAGATAGTGTTAAAATGGTTAGCTTTAGTGTGAAGTGGGCCTTGGGCGTAAACGACGAAAGGCCTATTCTTCGTCTATTTTGTACAAATATAGTAATAATAATAATAATAATTAAATATTAATATTAGTTAAAATCCCTACTTTATTTTAAGCTATTTTTTATACCGTATGTTTTTCTTTTGTTTTATACGATAATTTATTGTTATTTTTTTCTTTCTTGATATGAATTTATTCCGCAATATTTCCTTTGTCATACGACTATTCATTCCTGTTAGATTAGTTTATAGATTCGTTGTTAATAATTTCATGTTAACGTATGTATTATGTACAGATGACTCGTTCAAAACTTACTTTTATAACCGAAAGATGATTAATTATTAAGTTAAAATACTGTTCAATCACAGACAACACGTAGAGAATTATAAAATGATGTACCTAAATGGAGCAGTTTAGCCTGCAAGAATTTAACATAAACATAAAAATTTTACAACTAGAATTTGGATAAGGCTATTTGTTTAAGTATACAATGCCCAGGATGCCTATATAAGGGATGCAAACGAACAATGCTTTTAAATTTAGATGTACTCTTCGGTAATAGTTTCGTAAATGTCATTATTATATATTTTTCTTTGCTTTTTTTCCAATTAAGAAAATGCTATTCTCTCTTTAAGTTACTCTAATTAACTCTAATGTATGCAGGAAAATGTATGACATAAAGCAGAATACAAAAAAAAAAAATTTGTTAAACAAATGAAGCCAAGTGGCGGCTTCCATCGGTGCTGTGGTGACTCCGATGATAATATATAAATTCCGGTGAATCCCGATAAAGACTCGAATCTGAGATCTCCCGTTCGCCGGACAGGCGACTCGTTCTTACTTCTGTCCGGCGAACAGGAGACGTGAGGTTCGAATCCTTTCCGGGGTTGTTATTTTTCAAAAAGTTAAAACCAAATTTCGTCACCGCTTGCCATCAATTAAATATTAAAAAAAAAATAATAATATTAAATTAAACAATGTAGAAAAAAAATGAAGTGTTTATTGACATGTTATTTTAAAGAACATTTCTGAATAATGATAGGCAAACAACACTAAGGTTTCGACACACTTCGTACTACACAAGTTTAATTGATGAACCCGGAACGGCTGTTTCGAGGATGCGTCAATCCTCATTTTCAGCCGCACGACCGAAACGGCTGTCCCGGATTAATTAATTTGTGTGGCGCGAAGTGTGCTAATACTTTAGTGTTGTTTGCTATTCATTTCTGGTTATCACAATGAATGACAAGGGTGAGGAGTATTTACTGCATCTGTCTGTCCTTTTATATCATCTACCACTAAGCACATAAATCTATTAAAAATGAGAAAAGTTAGGATTAAATCCGAAAAAAAAAAAATAGAGTGTCAAACAAAATGAGCCAAATTAATTTTATTAGTACAACGACATTGATTTTATTAATAAAGTGGCAGTGTTTTTTCATCAATCAGTGTTGCCAACCCGAAAGTCTAAAATCCACCAAGTGGTCGTTATTTACAAATTCAACTAAAATTTATTTTAATTACATTTAATTTAAATCATTTTTTTTTCCATATGGTCCATTGGTCGGCTTTCATGTTCAGGATCCACTTTTAGGTTTCAATTTGGTAATGTTGACGTAAGATATCATGCTGGTAATCCACTTAAATGCCTACTAACCATTTAACTAAGACCCACAGCACTTTTTGAATTTTACGGATAATTTAAGTTAGTAGTTCCGGTAATAAAGGGCATATTTGCCAATTTTTTTACCGTAATGTACCCAAATATCCCCTTTATTATCGGAACTAACAGCTTTGCGAAGTTTGCTCGCTGAATAAAATTTTCTCCACCAAGTTTGATGGAATTTCCACCGCGTTGGCAACGCTATTAACAAAAATCAATCGAAAAAGCATTTTCAAAGAACTGTTTCTTGCTTCAATGAAACATGGACTTCTCCTATGTCCCTTTTATCAGACCGCATATCATTGATATAAGACGTACCAACTTTGACAATTTTAACATTTCCTTGAAAGATCAGTTTTGCGGTTATTATTAGACTGTTTGTTAATCTTCAACTAGCATAAAAAAATCTTATACAAGATGTTTCGAAGACCTAGTTCAAATACAAAGATATTCAAAAAAAGTTTTTTCAATAGCTATAAGAATATTTTGGATCAACCCGAATAAATAGAGCTTGCGTATAGATTTTCGAAGAAGACCGTCGTCTGTTGTAGAAACACCTTCCTATATAATAGTAGTTGTGTTACTTTCTCTAAAAAAAAATGAAAAGATTTATTTGTTTTTATAGTTAACGTAAGTTTTTATAATAAGCCATCTGTACATATACATAAATAACTACATCACGTATACTTACCGCATTATGAAGACCTCATTTTTACAAAGATACGAGAAAGAAACGAAACAAACAGGAGTCCATACGTTGCCTTTGCATTCTTGCTGAATCTGTATTGTACATAAGAATATCTAGAAATTTATATTATGTACTTAAAAAGATAGCGCTATTTTTATCAAATTTTTTATGACGAAATGAGATTTTTCTAAAAAAAAAATGAATTTTATAAAGATACGTTGCTAAGAAGTTAATACTGTTATAGAATACTACCTGCTGCACCATTTCCTGTGTACTTTTCTGTTAGTTCGTACCTACGGGACAACTTGTGCAAATTTACATTCTTTTCTGTCTTTATTAGAGGTTATTGCAGTTATGTTTAAGTGATCGCGGCAAAAAATCAAATTACAATATTGATATTTGTATACGGAGAAAAATAGTTAAAAAAAAAATAAGAAGAAAACAAACGTGTAAATCCTCTGTGTTATCGATCAATTTTTGTTTCCCTTGCGTGTGATTTTGATGACATTCCATTTTATCTATCAAGTATATTACAGTAAGATATTACATTACGTATATTTCTACTACATTCTCTAGGATTAAGTGCGCCGGATTTCCGTTCTCTGATGTATTATTACGTAGGTTGTGTAAAAAAAAAGAAAGTTCGTTTTCAATAAACAAGTAAATCATAAACAAATCGTATTTTATTTATTGCCGTATTTTATTTTAAAGAAATAAAAAGAAAAGTAGAACCAAAAACGAGTTTTATTTCACACGTGACGTACCAGCTACCAATAAAACGACTTATTCCAAAAATTCGCCGCCGATTTGATCCAGCAACTTGCGTTTTTCGTAAGATCCGTGAAATGGGATACTGACCTACCTTTCAGAGGACTTTCTTGTTCAGGAAAGTAATCAGCGTGCAAACTTCTGCTGCTTTTGTTTAGCACGTCGATGTATTCCTGAAATATCAGAAAAGATATTTATAATTTCGATTTTTGAGATAAATTAGTCAAGATGAGCCCAAGAAACTAACATACATTCAAGTGCGTAAAACTCGATCTTTCCAAAACAATTTTTCTTCGTAAAGAAAAAATGTTTTGAGACATAATTTTTGAGAAAAAACTATTTGGGAATTGACAAAATTAAAAAGCAACAATAACAAGATTTTAGAGTACTTATTGCAAGTAGTACCGAGTATTACTCGCAACAAGTACCTTACCTAAGGGCCTATCTGCCATCATGGGGTAAATTAAATTTTGAACCCAATTGCTCCCATTCTGCGTAAAGCGTCGCAGTTCACCCAAGTTCTTTGGACGGGGGGTACACGTGTTCGAATTTGTCGTCCTAGCCTGTCCCAGATATGTTTTACAGGATTAAGGTTGGTACTGCGAGCTGGCCGGTTCATACAAACCCGACCTCATTTAAATATTCGATGACGGTACGAACGCGCGTTATCGTCCATAAGAAATCAGAATTAAGCAATAAATGGAGTAAGAGGAACTATTTAAAATGGTGTTCATGCCGTCGTAGAACCCATCAACCACCATCAATTCAATACAGATTTCGATACTTATGCCTGCCTGCGTGTGGCAAATTCTTTCCACAATATTGCATTGAGCAAATTTTCTCGGCCCG